>PVLD010002034.1:0-149474 GCA_004027595.1 Dinomys branickii
TGAGGTCCCAATTATTGATTCTTTGAAGTGTTTCCCTTGCAGCTTCGTTCTTGTTCATGAATTCTCTGCCTACTCCTATGTCTTCAAGATTTTTACCTACTTTCTCTTCCAATAGGTTTAGAGTTTCTGTTTTAATGTTGAGGTCTGTGATCCATTTTGACCTGAGTTTGGTGCATGGTGATAGACTGGGGTCTATTTTTCAGTTTTCGGCAAGAGGCAAGCCAGTTTTTCCAGCACCATTTATTAAACAGGCCTTCTTTTTTCCAGTGAGTTTGGTTGACCCCTTTGTCAAATATTAGGTAGCTGAGTGGGTTTTTCGTTATGGTTGTGTCTTCCAGTCTGTTCCATTGATCCTCAGGTCTGTTTTTTAGCCAGTACCAGGTTGATTTTATTACAGTAGCTTTGTAGTATAATTTCAGGTCAGGGATTGTGATTCCACCTGACTTTTCTTTATTGCCCAGGATTGCTTTTGCTATTCTGGGTCTCTTCTGGTTCCAGATGAAATTAAGGCATATTTTCTCTAGATCTGTGAGGTATGCTAATGGTAGTTTAATGGGAATTGCATTGAATCTGTACAACAGTTTTGGTAGTATGGCCATTTTTACAGTGTTAGTTCTTCCTAACCATGAGCAAGGTATGTTTTTCCATTTATTGAAATCCTCTTCGATCTCTTTTTTCAGAGTATTATAGTTTTCACTGAATAAATCTTTCACATTCTTTGTTAGATTGATTCCTAAGTATTTCAATTTCTTGGTTGCTATTGTAAAAGGTATGGTTTCCTCAATTTCTCTCTCAGTCTGTTTGTTGTTCGTGTATAGGAATGTTATTGATTTTTGAGTGTTGACTTTGTATCCAGCTATGCTGCTGAATTTGTCAATTAATTCCAGGAGTTTTCTTGTGGAGTTTTTGGGGTCCTCCATGTATAGTATCATGTCATCTGCAAATAGTGATAGTTTAACTTCTTCCTTTCCTATCCTTATTCCTTGTATTTCTCTCTCTTGTCTAATTGCTCTGGCTAATGCTTCTAGAACTATGTTGAATAGGAGTGGTGACAATGGACATCCTTGTCTTGTTCCTGACTTTAAAGTGCAAGTTTTCAGTTTATGTCCATTTAGTATGATATTGGCTGTTGGTTTGTCATAGATGGCTTTGATCAGATTGAGGTAGAGGCCATCTATTCCTATTTTTTCTAACGTTTTTAACATGAATGCATGTTTATTGAGGTTCTTAAAACAACTCCAGTGCGATGTTCAGTTGCATTAATAGAAGTATTTAGGATGAAGAGGTGATAAATATACTCTGCTGTTGTAGCAGGATCATTCCTACCATTACGGATTCCAGGCTCTAAAAGGAAAACAGACAAAGGATGGTCACAGGATGGTATCTAGGAATGTGCCAAAGCCTGTCACACAGATAACAAAAGAACAGAGGAGCCTGTGTGACTGCTGGAGGACCTGAAAGCTATAGCTCATCTCTGAAAGGCAGCCCAGCCAGTTGTTGAGGGGAGCAAGTACGATCTGAGCATGGACATTACATCAAGCCCCCTATACATAGAATCTTTTTATCCTTGAGTGTATGTCAATATGCAGCGGGCTGCTTCTTCAATTCTTAAAGGGCTGGCTTAGGCTTATGGAGGTGGAAAAGAAGGACTCAGAGGTACCTGTAGCCCTAAGATTCCATGATTCCAGTTGCCTTCTGATGTTGCCGTTGAGACTGGGGTAACAGGACAAAATTCTTGCCCTGTTCAGTTGTGCAGTGTGTTAGGGAATTCACACCGCAAACACCAGTCACATGGTGAACTTGGCAACTGGCGCATTTTAGGAAGGAGGGCGATGTGCAGGTTGTGCTACAGTTAGTTGGGTTGTACATTGTAGAGCAAGGAGCCCAACCTTGGCTGGGTGGCTCCAAAAGACTTCCCTGAGAACATGACTTTGAAGTGGCAGTAGGACCTGGTTACAGTGTCAGGGTGACCTGGCACCCAGAGAATGAATATGACTGCAATAGACCTGAAGCCTCTTCTTGCCCAAAAAAGGCTCCGTTGAGATGAAGCTGGCTTCAGGCACCTGTAAAGAGTATTATGAAATGGAGGTGTTCTCTTAGTGTACAGAGTATGTCAAAAATATTTGCAGTTCCTGGTGTTAGAGAGGAAATCGAAGTCATAAATCTGACCACCTCAGAAGGACCTAGGACTTCTAAAGTTTGTATTTACTTCACGTGGTATCGTAGCAATACATTTCCTCACATAGCCTCTGGAGATATGTTTTCCTGGTATGTCATAGTTCTTCGAAGTCACGTTGCCTATTTGAGACTTCTCAGTCTCCTGGTATGGAGGAAAGTGTTTTACTTTCAGACCTAACACCCTGGCCCCGAGCTTGGAGGAGGATGAGTCATTTCTTTTTCCCTGTGCAGTCTTGCTTAGGAATGACTATTGTCACTGGCACTGCTGCCGGGAGCTCCTCTTAGGATTCCTGCTTTTACAGGACTCTGCCTTTCATCTTTGTAGGACCTCTATGGCTGCCACCATTCATTATGCTTCTAAGGACCCTCGGTGGGGATCTATGGCTGGTAGCCAGCCAGGATGGGGAGGAAAGTGACTGAAAAATGAAAGACTGAAGCAGAACCGAGTTTTCCTTATTCCTAGACTAAGTACAGGCGGGCAAACAAACAAAAAGGCAGATTTTAGAAGATAGATTTCTGTCTTCAGTGGATGGACATTGTTCTTCAAGGATCTGTACTATCTATTTCCCTATTATTAATAAATGAATAGCCACAATTTCAAAATTCTTGGTTTGGAATTTTCTTTTAACCCACCCTATCTTAAATTCTTTCTTTCAGGTAGGAATGAATTGATAGCCAGATACATCAAACTCAGGACAGGGAAGACGAGGACCAGAAAGCAGGTACAGTTACCCACCTGGGAGGTGTGCATGTCAGCGAATGGCCCGAGAGGCATTTGGCTGCACTGGCTGCTGTGCTTTGGCTCTGAGGAGCCCCCCCCCCCCCCCCCCCCCCCCCCCCCCCCCCGTTCCAGTCCCCTCTAAGGATGTCGGCGTTGGAGGTGTTTCACATTGGCTCAGTTCTCACTGTTCATCATTTCAGTGACCTGCAGTCTTTGGTCTCCCAAGTTATTTTCATCCGATGTAAGGAAGCCTAGCTGCCGAGGACAGTGTCTGAGCTGTCCTTGTGCTGTGTTTCCAAGCTGATACTTCTTTCCCAAAACATGCATCTGCCAACGTTGCAAAAGCTGCAAGGTGTAACTATACTTGTAAGCTTGTGCTCACGGGTAAAGTGAGTATTTTTTTCATGCGGTATCGTGACAGTACATTTCCCCACTTAGCTCCTGGGGATATAGGCTTTGAGCTTTGCACTTTGTAACAGCCTGGAACATTCATCATATTAATCATGCTTTCAATGAAAAAGTAATGCTGGAAACCTTGAGTGTTGGCCTGAATATAAATACTGAATGATGTGCATCCAGTATGCTGTCCCTTCTTAAGTGATGGCTTTTTGTTGGCTGCTGGGACTGAAATGAAGTTACAATTTAAATACCTCTGTAAGGCAGGGGCAGGCTGCTCCTGCACCCTTCTCTAGGGTTCTGTCTGCGCTGCATCTGTAAGATACAAAGCATCTGAACTCTGATTTGTGACCCAGTTCAGAACTGAGAAGGCTTAAAAAAAAAATCAGTGTTTATCCAGGCTGAGTGGAGCACATCTGTAATTCCAGCACTTGGGAGACTGAGGCAGGAGGATCCAGGAGTTCAAGGCCAGCTTGAACCACAAAGTGAGACCCTATGTCAAAATACAAACCAAAAAAATCAGGGTTTAGAAACAGAAAAATGTGAGACTAGAAAAAGAAAACAAGAACACCTCCTGCATGAGTTAACAGATAAAAAGTACTTTCAATGTTGACTTTTGCTGAATGATATGGCATGGATCTTAAAAACTATAATCAGCTAGGCATGGTGGTACATGCTTGTAATCCCAGCTACTTGGGAGGCTGAGGCAGGAGGCCATGCGTGAGAGACCAGTGTGGGCAACTTAGTTTCAAAAATAACCCCTATAATTAAACTAAAAGCTCACCAGTAGTCTCTTTAAGACTAGCAGCATTGGATTCACCTCCCTGGAGGAGTGGTTTCTTTGAGTGTGGATCAGGGGCTGGGACTTTTCCCCAGGAATGCCGCCTGTGCCTGGGACCTGGTGCTGAGTCAGCAGGAATGGGGTGGCCTCCTGCCATCCCTGAGGCAGGGCATTGTCTGCTTGGGGGATGTTCCCCAACAGTGGCCCACATCCACTCACAGATGAACAAAATTTGGGTGAAAATAAATAACAGCAAGAGCCAGATGGAGGGGTGAAGAGAATGGGGGAGTCCCTGTTTCTTTGTATTTGAAAAAAGTACAAATGCAAAATGAAAAAAAAAATTGAACAATTGAAACACAGAGACCAATTGAAAGATCAAAGGCTCTTTTTTTCTCATAAATCTTCCTTTTAGAATCACCAGAGTTTGAAATGAGGGAATCCCCTGCAAAGTTGCTAACTTGTGAATGGAAGGGTCTGCGTTTCCGAAGCAGACAGCTAATGTCCTACTTACTGCAAGCGCTGGACCAGGGCTGTCTGCTGGCCTCTGAGCTCTGGTCACTTGCCTATGACTCCCAGCACTGGGGGAGTCTTCTAAGTTTAACCAACTTCCACCAAAAGAGATGCAGAATTTGTCTACTGCTGGAGTCCTTGTGTTTCAGAGGCTGGGCTTTGCTGTGTTTCCATACCCCAGCTTCCTGGGTTTTTTTTAAGCAGCAGTTGGTGATACCTCTCCAGTATGAATTTGTTGTTCAGCAAATCCATGTGGTTTTCAACCCAGATTTTTAACAGGATGGCTGGCTGGCTGTATTCACACATTTTGCTTTGTAATAATATGCAAATCTACTTGGCATCCAGTCAATACCCAAAAGAGTGGAAGGATTAAAGATATTTTATAAGGGGGGGACCCCACTCTGCTAACTGGGTCTTTCCATTTCTCTTTGAGATCTAATTTACATGTCAGTATTATTTTAACATTTGCTACAGAATCCAGAGCTCTTAATGAGATTGGAATACTACCGACGGCTTCAGCGATTTGATTTTACACAATGTGATAATTTATGGATATTCTCCTCTAAATTAAGGAAAGGGATTTTCCCTCCTGATACTGAGATGCTATAAACATTTGCATTTACCTCCACCCCCATCTTTGTAATTTTATGAAGTAAACAGCCCGATTCTCCCCCACCCCTCCCGAAATTAGCTTCTCCCAGTGCCCGTGGTATTTCCCGGGTGAGAAAGTAGAGATGAGCCTGATGTTCATCCTGAATCGAGTCACTGCAGTGATGACCCAGTCTAAAGAGCTTAGAGCAGTGCTGGGGGCTTGGTGTCTGGCCGGGACTGTGTGTTCCTAACTGCACAGCTTTGTTGAGATGCAAATAACCTCCCCCTCCCCAACCTTCCCAAGGAGTAGCGATTTTATATTTGATTTCCTTTTTTTGTTTTGTTTTGTTTTGTTTTGTTTTGTTTTGTTTTGTTTCCCTTCATAAACCCGAACAATGTAGGTGTCTAGTCATATACAGGTCTTAGCAAGAAAGAAAGTTCGAGAAATTCAAGCCGCCATTAAGGTACGTCTGGCTTGCCCAGTTGTAGGGGGCTTTTCATCTCCATGGTTACAGGCTTTTCCTTTGTTTTCCTCCCTTCCCCTACCCTGCAGGTGTCTAGTCACATTCAGGTTCTTGCCAGAAGGAAATCTCGTGATTTTCATTCCAAGCTAAAGGTATGCGCTTTTCTGCTTTTTGGCTTGTGGTTGCTATGCATCTCACTTCCTGTTTTCCATGGTGACTGGTGAATGCCTGGTGCCGGGATTCTCGTAACCTAGTTTCCTTGCATGTTAGAGCTGTTTACATTTCTTTGTGTCTAATCTCTCTATTTCTGTACTAGCCTCACATTAAACTCAGTGCGTGCGCGCGCGTGGGTGTGTGTATGTGTGCGTGTGTGTGTTCCTAATAACAATGCAAATGCAGCAGAGAGCTGGTCTTGATAACTTTTCAGCATAGAAATGTGATTTTTTTTTTTTTTTTAAAAACTGCTTCAAATGTCCACCAAGCAGCCCTGGGCTAGGAGAGCTCCCCCCACCCCCTTTAAAAAGACAGTCTAGAGATACAAAGTTAATGGGTACAATATTTTTAAAAATCATCTTTAGTGGTCATGAAATTACTTTTTAAAAATATTTAGTAATTTTATCTTGTGCTTTTGAATATAAATTTTCAAGAATATAAAAACTATGCCTTTTTCACATGTCTCTTTCAACACACAATATTTTTGCTTGTGTTCTTCCACGTTGCTTAATAGTTTAAGAAAATGGCAATCATATTAAAAGAGAAATCTGAAGTGTGACTATAAACAAGAAAAAAGTGGATCTCAGAGACAGAAAAAGCTCTCAGTATAACTCATGTTTGCCCTTACATTTACACTTCATTGAATTTTTTTTTAAAAACCTGAGCCTCATTTTCCAGACTTCTAAAATATATTTCATGGCGAAAATGAAGGCATTGATCATTTTTATTTTTCTGTGATACTGGGAATTGAACCCAGTGCCTTCCTTACACATGCTATGTAAGCATTCTGCTACTTAAGTATGTTTACAGCCCTTTTAATACTTTGAACAAAATTTGCTACAGGGGGTCACTAAGTGACCCAGGCTAGCCTTGAACTTGCGATCTTTATACCTCAACCCCCTGAGTAGCTGGGATTATAGGTGTATGCTGTTAGTTTCATAATACAAATTCTCCCTACTTCTAAGATTTGCAGTAGAATATGCCAGGTGCTTATTTCTCCGTAATTCCCAGCTTTAATAATGGAGAAGGGCTTATGATTTGCTTGGAGGAGGTTTAGTCTAGAATAAAAATTAATTTTTAGACCATATTATGGCCTTTCCCACATGTCTCTCCCCTGATACATTAATTAAATCTGTGGTTTTGTTCCACATTAAAAAACAGTGTCATTTCTTAGCTCCCAGTGTTGAACACTAGGGCTGCCCTCGAGTCCTTTTTTACCTGCCAGCAAACTGGCTGTGGCACAGGACTAGCAGCAGGAAGGAGCATTGGGTGTGCCCTCAGCTGGGCAGCATGCTGGCTCGCTCGCTCGCACGTGTGGCTGATGGTGGCTGGCTCGGAGCTGCACTGGCTGAGCAGTGGGAGACCACGCTAACTCCCTAGACCCTGCTTTTTAACCTGAGGGGCGGTACTTTCTATGTGGATGCAGCTACCCCTGTGTTTGCTCAAGTTCTGACTCTGTTCTAGTTTCTCTGAGCTAATGAATTAATGATGTACCAAGAAGTGTTTAGATACCAATTTTGTTTTGCCATCTATGATGTTATGAATTGCTGTGTTTCTGTACTGTTTGTGTATTTCCTATCAACTCAGCAGGGCACACAGCCCTGGATCAAAAGCTGTATAAGTGATAAAGAATGCTTTTCTGTTTAGGAGGGAACACCGTGGAATACAGGAAAATCGCTTAGAGGTTTTAAGAATTTTGTTCCATAGAAACAATAAAAACTGACATAGCTATATGTTTATTTGTTCAAAAAAATTTTTAAAAAACCCAGAAGATTCTTTCCCCCTCCTTACAGACCTGGCCCACTCTTTGTTGGAGCAGACACAAGGAGGAGGTGGGAACAGCCTGTCAGATAGCAGCTGGCTCAGCATTTAAGCTCCAAGAACCACCTTATTTTCTCGGCATTTCTTTCCTTCCTCCCTACCACTCCTTTTTGGAAAAGCAGAGGCCTTTGTTTTTTTATCAGCTGATAGCAACTGAGTGTCCTGGACTTAGTATTCACTGGGATGGGCAGTTAGTAGCCAACTCCCTGTCACAGAGCTGGCCATTTAAGTGGAAATGTGAGAAATAGGGCATTGGTCATAAGTATTAGTAGAAAAAGCCACAGCAAAACATGTTGGGAATCCCAGAGACAAGCTCATGAGCAGTGTTCCAAGTCTGAGAATTGAAAAATGGACATTTTATTCTAATGCAGTCTCTTGCATGTCTTCCTAGTTAAGCTAACTACACAGTAGGGCATATTCTGATTTCAAGGAACAATATTAAAGAAACTAGGGCTCAAAGACCGTGTCGACTTTGATGAACATTCCTAAGCCTAATAAGGGGGCAGAGGCAACATTTGAACTTGGATGTTTCTTAATCCTAAACTGCTGCTCTTTCAGATAGGATTTCATCAAGTGGAGATGGGAGAGTGTTTTCAGCCAGGAGGCTTCATGCCAGGACACTGTACCTAGCCTGTGACCTGGCATGCTCCATACGGCCCTTGCTACCAGCCTTCCATTAACCCCTACATTGTACCTTTGAGTGCTTAATCACAGCGTAAACCTCATTGTCAGTGTCACTCATTTCACTTCATTGTGGGCCGTCAGTAATTTGGGGGTTGATGTCCTTCTGGCTGCAGGGCTGCTTGGTCCCCACTCTTGAGGCTGTCTATGCAGTCAGGGAGAGTTGTCTGGCCATTGGCTGCTTGCTTCGGATATTGCTGCCTATGCCTCCTTTGGGCATCTTGTCCTTTACGTCCTGATCGGCCAGCCCAGGTACCTGCTCAACACTCAGAGGGAGAAGGAGATGACCGCTTCCGCGCTGTTCCTCCCAGCCTTTACAGGACGGCTCGCGTGTCACATCCAAAGCACATGTTTCTCAGTTTAGCCTGCACACCCTGTTCCTCTGAAGAAACTAGACTCACAAGATAGTGGTCATGCTCATGTCACAGTCACGGATGAGTCATCCCTGCCGCAGAGCCGCTGTGTTGAAAACCTGATAGAGTAGTCCCAAAGGTCAGCTCTGTGCTGCCGCTAACTGCAGTCATTCTCAAGAGTGCTTCTTGGTGGCCCAGGTCAATCCCAAAGTATGTGGACTTGTATTTTAGTTTTAGAGCGAACAAAAAGTTACTCTAGCAAATGTGTAAGATTTTCACATAGATTTGAACTTTGAAAGTATAGGAATCAAAATTCAGCCCACTTGTTTTTTATTGAGAACTGAGCAATGCTAGGTTCTCGCAGATGTTGGGCACACAGTTAAATATGCAGTCTGTACATTTAGGGAACACTAAACTACTGTTAATTTTCCCAGTAGGTTGTCCATAGCTGGGATCTCTGCAGTAGAAATTAAACTGGGTCATACAAAGGCTACTAGAGGAAAGAATGATTAATTCTGACACTGGGAGACTTGAAGAAAGCTTCACAGAAGAGGTGTCACTGAACCAAGCACCGAAGAAGGCTAATAATTTCCAGAGATAGGGTGTTTGGAGGGACTGTGGGCAGGCCGTGGGAAGTATGAAGAGCGCAGCAGGGAAGTTTAGCATCACCCCGCTGAGGGAAGCTTGCCCATAGGCGCTGGGGAGCACTGCAGGTAGTTCAAGTGAGCACTGCGGGAGAACACTCCAGCTGCTTTTTGGAGAATGGCTTACTTCTAAGAAGGAGGCCGTGCTGGAGGAGTGGGATGTGTCCCGGACTTCTCCCATTTGGAGAAGAGGAGCGGGGCACCAGCCCAGGCACGACTCTGGTGCCTCACTCTTGGGCTCTCAGCCATCCTTGTCATCCTCGAGTTGCTTCCACACCACTGTATTCTGACTGTTCTGTATGTTTCCTCCTTTTCTATTTTTTAGAAAATGAATTACGTTGATAAGTTCTGTCCTTACTAAGTCTGTCAATGGTATACCAGGACATTTCAGAAAAAGATTTTCAGTAGCAATATTGAAAAACTTAGCTTAGAATATAATAAACAAATCCAGATCCATATGCAAAAATTTTAAAAAAGTAAATAAAAGCTTAGTAGAGGTTGAGTTCTTGTAATGATGCTTGACCAAGAGTGTGCACCAAAATTAACTGTGAATTTTTTGTTGCTGCTAAATCTTAAATACATGAAAGTTAGTACAGAGAACATATTGAACATTCAGATTCATATGATCCAAAAAGGATAATTTTCATTACGGCATAATTCAGTCAAGTTTTTCAAGTGAAGTACTCAAATGGTAGAATATTATTCTGTACTCTGCCCAATTTTTCCTACCTACCCAATCTCCTATGTGTCCCTGAGAAAATCAAATCCAATGAAAACTCTCTTCTCCTTTGGCCTCTTTCTTAAAATTACCTAAATGTTTATTCCTTGTCAGCCACAAGTTTGTACTCCAGCCTTTGGTACCAACGTGAGACTTAATATTGGCAGTTTATAGCAGCCTAAGTCAGTGTAGACTTGGCCAGCATTGTGGTGTGACTTGCGATACACACCATGACCATATGGGACAGATGCAAGGGGCAATAAAATACGGGGCTTGATTCAAAGAGTGAGGGGGCTGGGGAGCTAGCTCAGTGGTAATACACTTGCCTATCACCCAGTATGTGCAAGGTGAAGTTTGACCCCCAGGACTGGGAGGAAGAAGAAAACAAGGCAGTGATCCAAGGAGACAGAGAAACAGAAGAGCAGGAAGAAAGTGCCAGCATATTACAGTTGAGACACCTGTTCAGACAGAACGGGCATTTGTGGCTAGAGGGCCAAAATATTGGAATTTTTTTTTTTAATTAAATACAGAATACAGGGTTTGATTTTGTCTTTCTGGCTAACATGTCTGAGAGAGAAAAAGTATGCTTATTGGAGAGAGGTAAGAAGAGCACTGACCTCTTTGGAAAGTATTTCTCAGCTGTGGGGGTATAATGTATGTGGCTTCTGCTTGGACAAAGCCCTTTGACCCACTGCCTTTCAGGTAGTTAGGTGTATTTTAGATGATCTACAAGCATTGCTTGGCAAGGTTCCAGTTAAATGGTAGAAGATGAACCCATGCAATTAAACCAGACAAGTGGCTTACAGATTTGTGGACTATTCCTTTAGGAATCCCAAGTATGCCATGTTAGAGGTCTCCTTCAGATTTTCTGTCATCAGCTGTATCAACAGCAGTGTCACCCACACTGGTTTCAGTTACCGTCTTCCATCTCCCCTTCCTTCTCCTTTAACCTCTGGCTGGCATCTGATAGAGTTGTAAGAGACAGCAGAATGGCTTGAGGACTAGCTTGCAGTCTTAGAAATTATTTTGAATTATTTCACTCACCATTGATTTCTCAAAAAGCCATTGACTGTTTTTGTTTTTGTTCTTTTAAGCTTCAAAGATTTATTAGCCCAATGTGTAGAAGGAATACAGAACTATTCTCCATGTATTCAGCACTTTCTTTCCTATTCAGAGCTGCTATGTAAAGTTTCCTGCCCTGAATCTCCTTGTTTATTCATTCAGTGGTCCTGAGAGATTGTCCCACTTTTGCCCAGAAGTCTCCTTCCCCATCAGCAATAGAAAAGTAATGCATTTGCTGGTGCCAGAGGCTTGTGGAGCCACAGCAGACCCTGCAAACAGCACTGCTATGCCGTGGACTGTCTTCATCTTCATGGGAAGATGGAGCAGCCCTCTTATGGTTCACAGTAGGAGTGTGCTTGGGTGAGTGCATGACTCGGTGGGCAGGAAGAAATGTGCATGTCTGGCCCTGGACCGGTATTGCTGAAGAGCCTGTACTTGCTGGCATTGCATCATCTCAGCAGAGCAGAAAAAGACCTGAGCCTCTCTGTGTCCAGTTGCCGTGACTAATTCATGAGCTACATGTGCTCCCCTGGGGCTGTTTTCTTTATTTTTGCCCTGATGGCCTTTGTGATTTGATTACCGAATGGGCCTCTTCTTTCCAATCTGTCATTCCTTGCAATAAGCAGAGGGCTTAAAGTTTACATTGCTAATGCCCACCCTGCTGTGTTCCCCCTGAGGCCTGCCACAGGAAAGGTAGACACGCTTCCCTTTCCCCCATGAAGCTCCCTCTGGGACTCTGGACCACTCTGCTCCTCAAGAGCGGGTCCTGCGCAGGACACAAGGGAGAGCCTGAGTACCAACCTCAGAGACACTGGGATCATGGCTGCTGGTGTTTCCCAAACCACTGAGTTCTTTTTCATTGGTAATGTCCAACCTGTTCCCTAAAGATTTTTTTTTTTTTTTTTTGTGGCACTGAGGATCGAACTCAGGACCTTGCACTTGCCAGGCAGGTGCTTATGCCACTGAGCTATATCCCCAGCCCCCTAAAGATATTTCTATTACTGTGTTTTTAATTTAACTGCATTGAAACTAAGACTGGGGACAATTTCTTAGCAGTAGTGCAGGACTGATAGGATGAGCCTGGGCATTGAGTGCCATTACCTTTCCGTGTGTACTGAGCTAGGCCTGGGTTTTTTTCTTGAGGACACTAAAATAGCCTCCTTCCACATTTTTAACCCCCTAAGTATATAAACCCCCTTGTCAGTCAACTTCAGTATAAATTGTCTTAGAATAATATCAATCCCCCAGGTTATATATCTAGTACCAGAACTCCTGGGAGTTCCAGCTTCTGAGCAGGATGAAATCTGGATGGTACATCCATGGGTCACATGGGCCCCCAGGCTGCAAAGTGCATCAAATGACAGAGCTGAGGACACTGCGCAGAATGCTTGAGGCAGTCTCAAAAATGGGCGGTCCTGTCCTTGCTTTGTCAGAGAAGAAGCTGAGACTCAGAATGTCTGTGTGACTTGTCAAGGGTCAAAAATTTGAATTAGATCCTGGGCTGAGTGGGACCAAAGCCCAAGGCCCTTATACAGTGTCATGCTGTCTCCCTAAAGACTGCTGGTGAGAGCGGGGAAGAAGACTCATGTCTGCCTACTGAGCCCTTATGCTTGTGTCCATGTGTTTAAAGGCAACTGAGGAAGGGGAAAGGGGGGGACACATGTTCTTTTTGGAGCTCATATCTAGGTGGGTTCCTCTGGCCTCCCAGGGGACAAACACCTCCGGCCTTTTGCTGTTAGCTACCAGATGAAGAGAGACTAAGGTCAGAGCGCGCCCTTCCCCAAACACCCAGAGGCGACCTGAAGCTGTCCTGCATGCAGGCTCCCGAGGGTCATGAGGGGCCTGTAGCAGTGTCTTCATCTCCACTCCTGTACGATGCTAAGCCCACGTCAGCATTAAAGGAGACGCTGTGGGCAATTATAAAACACTAAATATGGTTCAGTACATTTAAGAATGAACAATGGTAAAAGCCTTGAAAATTTTTTCTTTGATGGGAATGGAGTCTTTGGCATTTGGAAATACAATAAGATGAATTAATTGCTACTCATTAGGCAGCAAGTCAGAAGAAGTATGAATGTGCCTTCTCTCCACATTAGCTGCTGCCTGACCAGAATAGCCCTCTTTTGTATTTACTCCTGCCTTCTCTAATAATAAGCAAATGAGAGATCATGGCTAGAAAAAATTCAAGTGCCCTCCATCCTTTCTCTAGAACCATCATATAGTTCGGTGATGTTTATCTGTTCAAGGCTCTGGCTAATAATTGTAGAGATCATGTGAATTCAGATAGTGCAACATTAGAAACAACAAATTACTTCTTGGGGAGATATTTTATGTTTGGCTTTTCATGAAAAAGTAATTTTCGAGCCCATTACTATCTCTCCAACCTTACATCATATTTTTATATTGCCATGGGAGACATATTTTGGAGGAAAACATTAATAGCTATCAAGAGTTTTTTTAATTCATGGTTTACTTTTCCTGATATATTGGTAGATATCCTTATGAATAAACTAAATTGGAATCTTAACTTCTGGAACGATGGCCTGTGAATAAACTGGATTATGTTGATTTTTGTATGCTGTTCATTAACATCCCATGTATGGCAGCTATCATGTGCTGTATTTGCAAGCATGTGACCTTTGTATGTTACCTTTATAATTTGTCTATGGTTAATGCCTAACGAGTATGAGATGATTGATTTCATGGAATAATTGAAAGCTAGGGAAGCAAAGGGGAGAAAAGGAGGATAAGATCCTTGTGATATCCGGAGTCTGATCCTTAAGATATTCCGGAGTTCTGAGAGCACCCTGTTCCTGCCATGTGTCTTTGTGATGGTACTGTCACATACAGACATTTTCCAGACATTGTGTCCATTTCAATCATAAAGAGAAGACAGTCAGCAGAACGGAGTTGTAGTGGCGTTCTTGCCTTGCTTCATAAAATATGAAAGCCTGTTTACTTAGTAACAATAGCAATTTGAAAGGCTCCCGGCTGAGGAGTTTATGCCCGGCACAGTCTGCTGGACCACGGCAGTGAGGCTATTGATGATACAGTGTGCCAGAAATTGGATTGTGAGGAAAACAGAGTAGGTAATAAGACACGCACCTCGAGTCAGAGCACTTTGTCTGCCCACATTTGTTCTTAGCACCCATCCTACCTCCCCATTCAGTCTTAGGACTCACGATTCCTGCTGTATAATCGTTTTCCTTATTGCAGGGCAAGGGCTCAAGTTAGGGTTCAGTTACGAGGGGGAGACTTGCCATCTCTCTCTCTGCCCCTTGCTTCGTGCCCACACATTCACTTTTTTCTGGCTTCATTCGAATCTTAGAGATACAGGAGCTTAAAGTCAGTGAGAAGGTGGCAGTGTTCCCTTGTCCAAGCTTTTTTTTTTTTTTTTGAGCATACTTTTTTTTTGCTGCTCATCTGTTTGTGTACCCACTCCTCCTTTTTCTTTCCTGTAATATAAGACGTTGTAGAGCATAACACACTGTTGACCTACTCACAGTTTTTCAAGATAAGACAACATGCTTATCCTTTGTAAATTTCATCCACTCGGAGATATTGGTGTGAGTGCATCTTAAAATTAAACTGGTGCGCAAGGATAGTACAGGCTTTTAGATGTGCTTGAGCTTTGCTTATTGGCTAGATTGGCTCCTTCCCCTTTAGCATGGGGGTGAGACGAAAGAATGGAGTAGAATGTGTGAAAGGCCAGGATATTAGACCGGAGTGACACAGAAGCAATTTACTCTGGTCTGACACTTAGAGTTCTAATTTTCCCAAACCCAGGCCTGTATCTCTGGACCGAAAGTGACAATTGAGAGATCTGTCCATTGAAATCTCTTAACTCTGCATTCTTTCTAACTCCCATTTCAGGGTAAGTGGGTCTGCAGACAGGCTCTCAGTTCTGATTTCCAGATAGTCTTGGAGGTGCTTATTGTCTCCCTTCAAGGTTACTTTAGATTTTAAAAAACACCAAAAAAAATTAATTTTCTTAATGTTCACATGTATGTCATAGATGAAGGAGCCACACTATAAAATTAAGTGAATAGAGTAGTTCTACTACAAAAGGTGAGGAATCACTGGTACAGACGTTTTAGTCCATTTGCAGAAAATTGCCTATTCTCAGATAGGTAGGTCAAGTGCAGAAAGAGCCACTACTTGAGATAAAATTTTCTTTCTGCACTTGGCTTTGTCTTTTATCAGGACAGGCAGCTCTTAGCTGCCCACGCTTTTAAAATCTTGCTGTCCTCCCACTAGTAATTTTCTTGGCTATGTATTAAGACATGTTTGTTTTATAATGGACCTCACCCTCATAGCTACAAATACTTTTAAAACCAAAAGGACATTAGAGAATAAGCTGTGCCTCCTTATTTGGCAGATGAAGCAAATTAGAGGGTGGTAAAGTGGCCTGTCGCGGTACATGGAACACGGTTCATGGCTGTCAGACAGGGCGGGTCAGAGCCCAGATCTCTCGCCTTCCTGGCAGGTGTACCTATTGCTGTCTTAGGCACAGTTAGCCCCCAAAGGTGTTTAATTTCTCGTTCGACTTTTTCCAAACTCTTGTTTTTATTTAGGTACCTAGCTGGATGCTGGGTAATAAGAGTCAAACATTAAACAGAAGAAAAAGATCATGTTCTGAGGCTATATGAGAGAGAAACAAGAGTTCATTTCCTCTCTTCCCACATTGGCTGATGTCTCTATTACAAATGGAAATATCAACCTTTTATGAAATTTTGAGTAACTTTTCAATAAGCCTGGCAAAGTGCCACATTCCAGGCAACACTTAATAGAAAAGCCAGGTGATGGAAATGCAGGGAACGTTCTCCTTTTGGAGCTGGACTTTGGTTTCTTGAGTTGCCCCACCCCAGTGTGCCCAGCAGGGCCTGTACTTGGGTAAACAGAATCACCTGTCTCAGTATTGCATAATCCAGAAGGTGCAGGGCTGCTCGCAGCCCCACCATGTTCTTCTGGAACAGACCCACGTCCACCAGCTCTTTTGTACTTCCGAATTCAGGCCACCAGGCCTGCCCCCTAGCTCGGGCGCCGGAGGAGTCATAAGGCTTTTGCATGCTGAGAAAGGCGCCTGTGGTCATACCTGTGCCATTACCTCAGTTTCAGAAATCACTTTGAGAAGCTTTATAACCTCTTCTAAGGGGTTAAGTGGCTTCAGGGCTCAAATCCAGTGAGACTGGTGCAAAGAAAAGCCAAGTTGGCACTGATGTCAAAGTATTCTTGAGCGTGGGTGTAGCAGGTGTGACCAGAGTTGTGTTTTGTTATCTGAGGAAGCTGGCTTCAGATTAGAGCATTTAACAGGCTAGCAAATGGAGCCTCACCTGGAAAAACATCATACAGTGTAAAAGAGGTGACAGGTAGCACTGAGTCACCTGGGGCCATGCCCACCAGGACCAGCATGTGCTGTTACAGATGGTGCAATGGCTGTGGTCACCCATGGAGAGCTGTACTCGGGGCTCATTCACTTTTAGCTGTGAGCCATAGAAATGTATAGAATAATAATTTATGAAAGCCTTAGCTCAACTCTCCTCCTCCTCCTCTTCTCTTTCTCCCTTTTCCCCTCCCCTCGTGCGTGTGTGTGCGTGTGTGTGTGTGTGTGTGTGTGTGCGCGCGCGCGTGTGTGTGTGTGTGTGTGTGTGTGTGTGTGTGTTGGGAGGGCTGGTTTTAAAGGTTAATAAAATGTCCTGAGAAATTCGCATGATGATCCTGACAAGTTACAGGGTAAAGTGCTACCCATGCCTTGGAGTAGATAGAATCCAGTGGGTCTTTCTCAGAAGACCCAGAGTAGTTTTGCAGGCCGAGATTGGTTCACATCCCTCTTGGCCTTGCCTTTGGCACCTCAGTGTGTTTATTCCTCACCTTTGGTTGGCTCTGTAAACACGGAGGCTGCCCCTCAGCTGGTGTCAAGTGTCTGAGCCTGGTAGCTGCCTTTCACCGTCCCTTACCATGAGCTCCTAGGGCAGCCACAGAGGCCTTGCATTATTTAGGTGTCATCGTTTTGTTCTTGCTTTGATGGTGTCTGGGCATGGAGCACAGGCTCTCTGCCTATATCCAGGACTCTTTGTACACTGAGTATACACAGCTCTGCCTGCACCAGCAGGGCCTGCCATGTGCAGGGGTCTCACTGTCACTCCCTCTGCCCTGGGGCAACATCCGGCCAACCTTAGGGAATGGGGGCCGTTTTTAACCATGGCTGTTACTGGGTGGCCTTAATAATTGGCTTTCTAAACAGCCATGCAGAGCGCACATTCCTAAAATGTTGAAGAAGGGGAAAAAAAAAGACTTCTGTACATTTTATTGTGCCCAACTACTGTGTTTCTATACATATATATTTTTTTTTTCTTTAACTGAAGAAGAAAAGTAATCCTGCTTTTGTATTCAATCTTTTTAACAATTGTTTATTATTGTATCCAGGTAACAAGCATGGTAAGTATTTTCATTAAACTGAGTATTCTGTATTTTAGCTGTGCTTGGCAGACCTTTTGGCTAGCTTTGTGTTACTAGTCTTGGCTTTTCTAGAGAAGACTCATTAGCAAAAGGAGAAACCACCTACCTGTATTGTACTCTATACCCTTGGCTTTTGTTAAGAGGCCTTAGAGCCTTAGACCCATGGCAGGGATGCGCGAGAACGCATGCGCCCTGCCAGCATGCTGCTTGGCCCGTACCCCACCCGCCCACTGCTTCTGAGCTGCCCCGCCAGGTGTCTGCCAGGGCTTCCAGCCTCCCGTGACCCCAGAAGCTCCCGGGACTATGGCCTCATAACAGGTGGAGCACACAGAGATAGAGCTCCCCGTGCACTGTCCCGAGTCCACAACCACATCTCTCCCCTGCTGTAAGCATGGCCTCACCCAGCCTGTTCCCCTAGTGTGTTAAGTAACTGGAGAGATCTTCTGGAAGCTGAAAAAATAAAGTCATTGTCAACTCTTCTCTGAGGCTTCCCCATTCTGTTGGAAAATGGAATAAGATAAAAAACAAAAACAAAAGAACCTTGCCACTGGGTGTTCTTTGCAAGTGTGCAGAGTTATGGTAGGTTGAGTATGTTTTAGCCTTCTGGCCGTGTTTATTTATCCATGCATGTTTGCTTTTCTGGTCTCTTTTGTGGTTCTGTATTTTAGTCCATGTGCTCGTGGCTGTGGCTGTTTAACCTGCCTGGTAGCCATGCATTCTCTGTTAAGTCAGTGTGTCACTGTCATCCTCAAGGATCAGACTGCGAAGGATAAGGCCCTCCAGCACATGGCCGCCATGTCATCAGCCCAGATCGTCTCGGCCACTGCCATTCACAACAAGCTGGGGCTGCCTGGAATCCCGCGCCCCACCTTCCCGGGGGCTCCGGGGGTAAGTAAGAAACAGACCCAGGAATGATGATGACAGCGGGGTGTGGGCTTGGCCGCCCGCCAGCATCAAGCCCTCCACCTAGCACTTCCTGTCAGTTGGGTCAGGTGTATCAAACGTCAGAAAGGAAAAAGGGAGCAAACAAAGAGGGGAAGAGGGAGAGAATCATTAGTTCCCGAAGACCAGGAATTTAAGTATCACATTTCTGGTTCCCGTTTGGGTTGTAACCTGACTCTTCTGCTCTCTCGATCATTTTTTTTTTTCCTGGCCCCTGCTCTCTGTCCCTGCGTCCTTGGGGTCACTTTATGGCACTTAGCCCCTGAGGAGGCAAAGCATTCTATTAGCATTTTCATTTTACCATGTACCAAGGGCTAAGCCGCATTATGCTATAATCATTTCAATCCTCACAACCATCTTAAATGCCCTTCACTGTTGTTTCCATTTCACAGATGAGAGAACTAAGGTTGCTTGGGTGCAAAACAAGAGCTCGGGCAGCTTAACCACAGGCAGACATATATGATGTCGGGATTTAGCTCCAGGCCTGTGTGACTTGGAAAGCTGCTGTCCCCCTTTTTATCTTATGCAGCCTCTCTGGTGAGGAACAACAGACACCACAGGCCTCGGGGGCACTCACAGCATAATGGGGGCCTGTGTTGCTTCTCTGAACTCCTCACCCTCTTGTTTTGGGCTGTGTCCACTCTTCCCCTGGGCCTTGGATGTTCCAAACCACTGAAGCAGAATATTATTCAGAGAGCACTTCAGGGTGCAGGGAGAGGAGGAAGAGAGGCATGTACGTGGGTGAAGCAGTCCTCGGCTGCACACACATTCTCCGTTAGGTGAATGAGAACTAAACACCAGCCACCTGGTCCCCTGCCCCGGGGATGATTTTCAGGGCTGTGGGGCTAAGAGGAGCCCTGGGTTGCAAGGCCAAGGATAGGTTCTGACCTTGTTCACTGTGTGGTGACCACATCTATGATTATGGAAGAAGCTACTGCATCTGGTGGGAACTGGGGACCCGCTGTCCTTCAGCAGGGGTTGTAGTGCATACACATTCTGCACTGTGCTTAAAATGTTGTTACTTTTGCCTTCTAGTTCTGGCCTGGAATGATACAAACAGGGCAGCCAGGATCCTCTCAAGAGTAAGTCTGAGGCTGGTGACAGCCTACCCTGGGGGAGAGCGCTTCCTGCACCAAACAGTGCCAGGGCTTAGAGGAAGGAGGGTGGAACAGGTTCCTGCAGCAGCCCGCCCCACAGTCTGCTGAGGTTAGTAGCGGGAAAGAGACTGATCTCCCGGATCAAGCAGAAGTATGAGTGCCTCCCTCTCCTTTTAGCTATTGATGATCATCCTGCTGGAAACAGGAACTTGGTCCTGGTCCCTCTGTGGCTTGGAGGGCAGAGCCTGCGGTCTTCCTCGCCTGCAAAGGGCAGCAGACGGAGTCCTGCAGCACTTCCATTCTGCCTTTCCCTCTGGTAGGGGTGGCTGGTAAAATCACCTGCAGACGCTTTGGGGGCGAGGAAAGCTGGCTCAGGCCCCCGGAAGAGAAGAGCAGTTGGAGAATGAAAGCAGAAGTGAATCCCTGTCTGTCTACTAAAAGAATTTGAACTAAATGCCCCAGAGCAGGAGAAGCTAAAGCATGTTCTAGACCTTGCCTGGGTATAGTGTCTACTGACCTCAGTCTCTGTGGGGATGAAAAGAAATCCAGAGGCAAATGTCACCACCCTGAAAATCATGCGAATGTTTGCCACCTTGTCCTGTACCTGCCGTGAGATGTGGTTTGATCCTTAGAAACCTGCTGGTCTGTCTTGCTTGGAGAGAGCGGCTGCCTCTGTCCACAGAGCCCTGCCTGAGATTGCCTCCCCCTGTAGGCAGGGAACAGTGAGATGTAGGGCCCCCGCTGAGAGGCCAGGGCAGGCCTGGACCATGTGTGCCCATGATTTATGACTCTTGTCACCTGTTTGTCCCTAGTGTCAAGCCCTTCGTGCAGCAGGCCTACCCCATCCAGCCTGCAGTCACGGCCCCCATTCCAGGTGAGTCTCTTAGCTTTCTTGGGAGGGTGCGGGGTGCATGATGCTGTCTTTGCCACAGCCGTATGTCTCCTTTCACTTGGGAATTGGCTACCACTTCCACCCGTGCTTTCCTAAAGGGTGGTAGTAGCCTGGGAGCTCAGGAGGGCCGCAAGGGGTGTCCCCCACCCTAGGCCTAAGTCCCCTTACTCATCCTCCCAAGTGCTCTTCAGAAGGGGTTATGGAGAAACAGGAAGGCAGATCATTTCCACCGGGGACAGTGGTCACACTTAGAAGGGGAAGCTGCGGTTCCTTCCTCATAAACCAGCTGGATTAGGCAGTCTGAGTCGTGAGCCCAGATGAGGCTGTACTCTCACTTTCCGAGATAAGTAGATTCCCCTTCCTAGGGCCCTTTCTGCAAAGGAGAGCTTCCATAGAAGCCAAAATAGAAATCAGGAGTTGAGTGGACCCACCTGCCTCCCGCTTCCCCAGGTGCACCTGCCCCTACCCATACTACCTGTTCCATGCCCACAGTCCCTCAGTTGATCTGCTCGAAGTGAGATACAAAAAGTCACTGCTGTCCACTGTAGCAGCCCCAAATGGAAAACCCCCTCACAGGGCGCCCTGTGCTCCTGAGCTCTGGAGCCTCTTGAGGAAATACCATACAGTTTGGTGCCCACAGTCCTAAGGAATACGGTGGACAGGTACAAGCAATGCATGGCATGCCTGGTCTCACAGGTGTTTGGAAGGTTCTCACCAGCTCTGCAGCCGTTCTTGGCTTAGTTCTTAATTGGGGTCCTTTCCAAGATTAAATGTCCTCGTGCCATGGCCCTGAACCTTAGCTGCAGTTGGCTTCATGAGGAGCACATGCACTGCATTTGTCCAGCTGGTCCCTGCCTCACAGACCCTCAGCCGGATGTCACCACTGCCTGGCTGAGTTCTGCTTAGACGGTCCTGGGGGCTCTTGGCTTTCCTTCTGAGGTCATCCATTTCAAACCACACAGTGCTAGGCCAAGGCCTGGGGGACAGCAAAGGCCAGATATAAAGGTGACATTGGTTTTTCAGGGTTTGAGCCTGCGTCAGCCCCAGCTCCCTCCGTCCCTGCCTGGCAGGGCCGCTCCATTGGCACAACCAAGCTTCGTCTGGTGGAATTTTCAGCTTTTCTTGAGCAGCAGCGAGACCCAGACTCGGTGAGTGTGCCCAGAGGTGTGTGCTCCTTCAAGATTTGCTTTCTGCTTCTGTTCACCTTCCCATACCCCTGTCTTTCATCCTGGCCCTACCCTAGTGCCTGACAGAAGTCCTGTGTGAAAGCAAACGGGGGTAGCCAAGCAGCCCGTGGCTCAGGAGAAGGAAAGGTCTTCCCTCTGGCCAGTGTGGAGAGCCCCAGGGTGGCTGGATCCTTGCTGCTCAAATCTCATGCTCCACGGAGTCCTGAGGCTAGCGGGAAAGCCCTTGGTCCGCTCTTGCCTGGCATCTGCAAGGCCTTGCGTTCCTTCCCCAGCTCTGCAAGAAAAAGTAAACAGCAAGTAACGTTGATCTAGTCTTGTTCTGTGGCTGGTACTGTACAGAGGTTTTCAGATACTTGATCCTTTTTTCCAGGCTGGCCTTGAACTCACTTTGTAGCCTAGGCTAGCCTCGAACTCGCTGATACCCTCCTGCCTGAAGTCCCAAGTGCCGGGATTACAGGCATGCACCACCCTGCCCACCTGGCCTTCTTTTTGATCCCATTTTATCTTCACAGAAAGCCTGTGAGAGTAGATGAGGAAATGGAGAGGCTGTGGAACTTGCCCAGAGTCACATACTTCAACCTAATGGATTAAAGATTCAGAGTCACTTCTTTAAAACTCTGAAGTCTAAACAGTCAGCTGTTATTCTATTCCGCTTTTCCAAGTCTGTGTTTTCTCAAAATAGCAAGTTGTTATCTTAAGACGAAGTAACAAAGTGGTACTTTTAACAGCTTACCATAGAATGCAGTGCGTTATAATATCATAAATACCAGTAGCGTTGTCATCTGGACTCTTATTTGTCATTTTCTTCTTTTCCTCCCCCTAACCCCATCTTGTACTTATTGTCCCATCATTCCCCGTACATATGTGATCTTCCTTCCCACCCCACAAGCCCCGTACCCTTTCTTCACACCCACTCCTTGGCTGTTGTATGAGCGCTGCATCTGTGTGTGGGTGAGCCCAAGGCGAAAATCGAAGGAATCACGAGTTTGTCTTTGGGACCTTCACCAGCTCCTCTCCACGTTCCTCCCCTCCCCATCATGCCCACCTCGGGTTATGAACAGCAGAGAGGTCCCGGCTTCGCTTGCTGTGTCGCCAGCCTTGCTGTCACCCTGCTACAAGGAGAAGGGCCATGTACACGCTCACGGGCTGTGACAAATAACCAAGATACAGAGCGAGTGGAGGTGCCCTCCTCAGGGATCTGTGCCTGGGCTCCGTGGGAGGCTTCCTATGGCCATGATGGAGGCAAGACCTGGCCTGAGAGGCTTGACCAGCCATCACCACAGTGGAGACAGGGTGCCCCCGTAGGGCTCGCCGACCACCCTGCCTTGTATTGTGAACTCTGGTAGCCAGCGGGAAAGTAAAGCTGCTTCCAAGTCAGGGGTAAATGAAGAAAACGGTGTGAAGCAGGTCATTGGGCCCAGGGGCAGGTAGAGGAAGATGGAGTTGTCGAGACCATGGTGCAGCGGCCTTCCCAAAGTGTATAATGCACTGTACCGCTGCACTATACCCGTCCCAGGTCTTCCGTTTCATTGTGCTCTTCACTGCTATTAAACAGTGCTTCCCAACGTCCAAGGTCTCTCGAATTGCCCATTCTGTCTCCTGTCAAGCAAACCTCTCTGTCCCTCCAAATGTGGCCACTTTGTAGGGACACACCTTCAGGGTGCTAGGAGGCAGCCCCCCAAAATTAGTTTTGTTTCCCTTTTATTACCATGTGTTAATAGTCCCCTTGCGGTCGCTGTGCTCTACCATTATGGGTCTGTCAGAGCCCAGAGTGCTGCTCCTTTGTTGTTCCTGTTTACTGCTGGACGTCACATTTTCAATCAGTGGCAGATTCATTCAGTCCATTCTATAAGCATTTAAGTGCTTGTGTACATTGGTTAGGGGTGGGAGAGAAGAGGGGCCCTGCTGTGCCCTGGCAGAGTGTGACACCGAGAGAGAGGGACACAAGCAGTTACCAGAAAAAGCTCTGTGATTCTGTGATGCGTGTGACTGTTAGGGAGAAGGGGTCCTGAGTGCCATGAACATGGGGACAGTAATCAGGGCAGGCTTGCGGGGAAATAGTAACAGACAGGGACAAAGAACATTCCACAACTGATGAACCAAAGTGTATAATGCAGTCAATGAAACTGGTGACTCTTTAGCCAAGCCAGAGCTTACCAAACGCCACAGTGAGTCCAGAGGTAGATGTCTCGTTTGTGGTCGGGATGACACCTATATAATCTGAATGGTCCAACCGATTTGGCTTTTCACTTCTTAAATCAAAGCTGGGCTTCATAGACTAGACCCCAACACTTGAGTTAAAGGATCCTTAAATGGAAATCAGCATCCTTGGGCCCATTGAGGAAATAACGATGCTCTTTTAGGGGCTCTCATTTGGGAACTAAGCGATATGGGAACCCTTTGAACAGTATTGTGTGCTGGGCACAGCTTCAGATATTAGGGCTTCAGCAGTAAAGGAAACGAAATTCTTTCTCTCATAGAACTCATGCTTTTAAGGGGCTGGGGATATAGCTCAGTGGAGTAAAGCGCTTGCCTAGCAAGCGCAGGGTCCAGAGTTCGATCCCCAGTACCGCAAAAAAATAAATAAATAAATAAAGAACTCACGCTTTTGGAGAAGACAAAACAACCACCATACAAATATACATACGAATATACATACACATATATTGTGGTCCCTGCCCACATGGGTGCCCAAGTTCCTTATGTAGCAGAGAGGAGTGTTTTGAAGAAGATTAATGGCAGTATGTCTTTTACTGTAATAAATTGTAAGATTTAAATGTTCTCTATATTTTGATCAGACCTCATATATGACTTGCAATACTTAATATATGTAAATGCTATGTAAGTAGTTATTGAACTGTATTGTTTAGGGAATTGAGACAAACAAAAGTCTGTATGTGTATAGTACAGAGTCATGAGGGTGGGAGCATTTTTGATCCGAAGTTGGTTAAATGAAAGACATAGAATCCGTGGATAGAATCCATGGGTAAAATCACTGCCATATACCAAGAGGTTCTCAGTGGTTCTGTGGAATAGCAGCCTTTCACAATTGAAAATTACTTGCTCTTTAAATTAAAAATGTATAATTTCAGAAAATAATACCTTTAATATATAAGTTAATGTTTTTGACTTGTTTTATGGTGTTTAATTATATCTGTCAGATGGTGCCTACCAGTACTAGCTGTAAAGTTACGTTGAGGTAACCTCAGTCTCGATTTTTGGTATTGCTGCTAAAAGTTCCTATGAGTGTTATGAACACTCATCTTGTAATTAAACACCTGAGCCAAGTATGTACAAAAGAATACATGGCAGATTGGAAATAGGATATATGTTTGATTTTTAGTACCCATTTGAAAATGAAAATCTGAAGGATGATTTTTGTGCTAGAGGGGAAAACGTTGTGGTCGACCATTTGAAAGGAGGGACAATTAGCAAAATTATTTTAAGTATTTGACAGTGTCTCAAACACTAGCCTCTCAAATCATACAACATGTTCTTTACTGGACAAATACCCAGTGCTGTCACAATAAAGGTGTGGTGGTACTTCAGGATCAAGGTCATGTTAAAAAATTTGAAATGTGGGTGGCTTTTTTTTTTTTTTGGCTACTTCCTGGACATTATTCTTACTGTTATTTTTCTTCCAACAATGGGCACCTTAAACTCGCCTAAAATATTCACTGGATATATTTTAACACATTTGGCTATACTGTGGTTAAAACTTTGCATCAGACATTAAGCACACTGATTTAATAAAGAAGTCAACAGAATAACTAATAATTAAAGGACCCTAAACAAATTAAACTTCGCATTTGAATTCTCTAAACCTTTGCTCCTTATAGATAAGTACATAACATTTCTACCCTAGTCCTCCATCATGGTGTAGGCTTATTGGAATCACGGAGTGCTATGATAAGAAAAGAGAATAGGCAGGACAAACACAAACAAATGAAGCAGCCAGGTGAATGCTATTTCCACAGCGATTGCTTTAATCCTTACCACGGGTCTGTGAGGCAAGCGGTATTATTGCCTTCTATGAAAGCGGCTTGGAGAGGCTTCTGACTTACACTCGTGGCTCCAGCCAGCTTTGAACCCCTGGACCCTCTCCCTAGAGTCTTGATCGCACACCTGGGCAGCAAGGCCAGTGCACCCTTTGCCGCCCCCTCAGCCCGGGGCCGCCTCCCCCGTGGCACCAGCCTTTCTTGGAACTCACTGTAGGGTCACTACACAGGTCACTGTTGCCGTCACTACACACTTCACATTTTTATTTTTACCACCGTCTGGCTTCATTTACTTATTTTAAAATTTTTATTAGTACGTTTGCAGTCGGTAATGGTTACATTCATTGTGGGGAGTTGGTAGAGGGACATAACACATCTTCATTCTTGCTTCATCCCCTTCCACTTTGCTTCCCTCCCCCAAGACATCACACCATGAACAGCCATTGTACTAGTATCACTATTAGTGTGAGGGAGCACCAACATTTTTTACCTGTCTTCTGTGTGCCAACACCATGCATTGTCTTGTGTGATCCTTGTAGAGTACTGTAGTTTGCACGGTGTGAGACAGCCAGCTGACATTGAAGATGTGATTCAGATCCAGGCCAGCTGACTCCACATCCTGAGATTTGACCCAAACCCTGGATCGACCGTTTGAATCTGAGTAGCCTGTTGTACCCCAAGGCTATAAGGGCTGAGGAAGACTCAAGGGGCTAGATGCCCCCTGCTGGCCATGTGTGCTGTGTATACCAGGTGCACCAGGTGGCAGCGCCTCCTTGAGTTGGTGGTGGTTCATTTTGGTAGAGAACCAGCAAGTCAGTCCCTCTGTTACCTTTGGCTCCACTAGAAGCTAGGAGAAAAATAGCAGAGGGTGAAGAAAGGCAGACTCAAAAACAGAGACTATTTTAGAAGTGGCTAGCAGTGCTTGAAAATACACTCTACATGATTTCACTGTTGCATATCAAAGGACTTCAAGTGTTAAGAGCAGGATTCCCCACCCTGGGGTGGGCTATTGAAAAGAACTTGCCCTGAATCAGGGTCTGTTTTCTGTAGGCCCAGTTGGGCAGCTGCTGCTTTATACACACAAAAACTTATCTTGGCAAGCTGTAAGCCGCATCCTGTATATGCCTAGAGCGTGATTTTGCTGATAAAGCCTAGCTGATTCCCAGCCTAGCCCTGAGGCATGGCAGTCCCCTCCTGCTTCATGGCCCACAGCCCCTGTCTGTTCACACTTCCCAGGCATCCACTGTGTGTTTACTGCCTGCTGTGGCTACGAGCAGGGCAGGAGACCAGCAAGGATTTTACTTAGGAGTCATACAACCAGAGAAGAGGAGATTATTTTCCAGATTTTGCAGAAGCGCTCATTTGCCCTAAAAGAAGGAAAATCACCTGACGCAGTATAGGAGCACCCCCTCTTCCTGTGCTCAGCATGGAAATTTCTTGGTGGAATCACCCCCAGCACTGACTAGGCTAGTCCAGGAGCACCGTCCACCAGCATTCTGACACAGGCTGTCACTGTGTCCCGTCTATAAGCAAAGGCACAGTGGCTCAGGAGCACCAAGTAACTGTATCAGGAACAACCACCCACAGTAGTGGCTGAGCAAGCTTTGGCTCCCCTGTGGATCCTTAACCACTTCTCTCCACTTTCAGAGAAATACAGACACAGTTCAGCAATAAAGCAGCTGCCCGCAAACAATGGGCTTCCTGAGCAAGACTGGGTGCTGCAGGGTCCTTTGTATTGAGCAGTTGGGCGGGGCTTTCCTCACTGAGTTGTTTCTCTACCCCACAGTGCTGTGATCTTCTCGGGGCTTGGGCTCAGAAGGGAGAGAAGCAATGTGACTCCAGCCATGCTCTAGAATACATCTTCTGTTCTACTCCAGGACCACCCTGTGCTCCTGCAAAGGGGCTGATGTTTGAATTCTGCCAATTGTGTGAGATGTGGGCAGATGCTCTCGCAGCTCCGCCCCAACTTGCAGTCTGTGGTGTGGCCAGAGCATTACTGTGGTGATTCCGTCCTGAGCACAGAACATGTATTTTTTGAACCTGTCCTACAGCACTGTAGTGGAAAGCTGAGCCAGAGGTGTGTGCAACAACCGGGCTTGGGACAGTGTACTCACCAGGTAGTTTGAACTGTATTGCAAGTTTTTAAAAATAATTTTTTTTTGTATAGGTAGTAAATTCATGTAGTCAAAAATCTGCAAGTATAAAAGAGTGGGAGAGAGATTTCCCTTCCTTGCAGTTTCTGTTCCACCTCTGAGAAGGTAACCACTGCTATTAGAGATCTCTTAGGAATCTTTGCAGAGAGTACCATAATATGAATATATATTCTCTACCCCACCTTGCTTTTAAAAAGAGACTAATCCACTGTGCACTTCAGGGAGAGGGTGGCTACAGCAGCATAGAGAGGCAGGAGTGGAAAGGACGCTGCTGGTCTGGGTGATAGGCGAGGACCACCAAAGCCTGCGGACCACTGGCCTGCGAGAGGCAAGCGTGAGTGGAACGGCTGCCTCTGAGGCGAGTGTGCTGATACAGCACAGTCACGGAACCGAGCAGGAAGCTGCCCGGCTTCGCTTAGAACTGCTTTACTGATAATGAGGTTACTTCCCATTCTCAAAGTGTAATTGATCTCGGACACAGGAACTCAGAGTTTAAGTAACTCAGCCCAAGACACAGTTAATAGGTGGCAGGGTTGGCTATTTGAACTTTGTCTGAATCCAGAACTAGTGGTGTGAGGAATTCTAGGGAGTGACGCAGTCACCATCACAGAGCAAGGTGCTGTCATTTACAGGTGCCTACCCACATGTCGTCCCACAGTGTGTGAGAAGGTAAGGCCGAGCCCGCTACCTGGCAAAGTGGGAGGGTGGGATGTGTGTTTCACAGGTGGATATTGGGACAAACAGGAATGCTGGGACATTGCATTTGGGCTCCTAGAGAGGAGAGAATTCCTGATTGTGGCCTGGGCTTAGGTGAAGGAAGCACCTCTGCCCATGTGGAAGTAAGGGGTCTGGCCCTTTATCTTCATTTCTAAGTGCCCCTGGGGGCTCTGGGATGTGGGGGTAGGAGTCAGTGATTCTCAGAGCCTGGGGGAGTCCATGTTCTCCCCTCTAGCAAGCAGCTGGCCTCTGGCTAGCCCTGCTCTGACATTTTACAGCTACACCCTACAGATAACCTTGTTCTTTTCTATAAAACACTTGGTTAAAGGGAAGCCAGGGGTGATTTAATTTCAGTATCTTTATAGCTTCTTGTAAGGCCTAAATTTTCAGATCCATTGAAATTCCTGGGTCAGGATACAGGTCTTGAATTGGTTTGGAACATGTGACCAGACTAGCTCAGAGGAAATGCAGCATTGATGAGACCTGTTCCAGAGGGTGGTGGGGATGGCTTGTGTGGGGCAACTGGGATGGAGAAGTAAGGTTAGAAGCAATGAGCCAGGGCCAGAGCCAGGTTGCGGAAGGCCCTTGCCTGTGTGCTGAGCAGGCTAGAGAAGGGTGCGTGTCACTGGCTCGCTCCTGAGCCCTCAGAGTTGCTAAAGCCATTGCTGCCTCTGAGTCTGGAGCTGCTGGCTGGATAGTTGCAGTTTTCAGAACACTGCCTCTTTCCCTCAGTGCTGGGCTTGTGTGTGGATGCCTAATAGTAACCTAGGACACCAGCCCCAGGGTAGCACTTGAGAGCCTGCCCAGAACTTACATGTTACATTTCATCTGACCTTCACGTGTGACCTTGAGATGAACAGACCAGGTGCCATGCCTGTGTTCAGATGAAGAAGCCCCAGACTAAGAAAGGTGGAGCAACCTGCCTCAGGCCACTCAGCTCAAAAACAGCAGAACCTGGGTTCTGATACGTGTATCATTAATGTGTCCTTCTCATGCTTAGAATAATTGGTCAGAAAGTACACTTGGCTTGCTGACCTCTCCCAGGAAGGATGCAGCCGGGTGCAAGGGTGGGTGTGCCAAGCCTTGGGGCCTCTGTAGGTTTATCTCTGTGTTCTGCTGAGCGCGGCCTTCCAGGAGGATACAAGAGGCAGAGTATCTTTCAGGGCGGAGGCAGCAGTGGGTGGAGTGGGGACCCCTGCCCTCGGCAGTCCTGTGTGATGCTCAGCATGCCCAGCGCACACCCGTCTGTGGCAGTAGCCACACTCAGTGTCTGGCCTGTTCTGGGAACTCACCCTCTTTCTTCATTAGTCTTTGGGGATGAGGCAATTAAAAGCATCTGGAAATCCGGGTTTTATGGACGTTTCACAGAGGCCCCGCCAGGCTCATCTGCTTTCCCTGGCAGGTCAGCTCCCTGCCCACCCGCCTGCCTTCCAGTGGCCGTCCACACTCAGCTAGGTGGCCCTTCCCAGCTGCCTTTCTCCCGAGGAAGCGGAAGCGGCAGAGATGGTGGTGGCGATGGGAGGACACGTCCTGGTGTGAGATGTGGCATGTGCTCCCAATCGCACTTCCTTCTGGGAGGGAGAAGCAGGGGCCGAGGACACATCAGTGTGCAGGGCCAGCTAACCAGGGAGCCGGAATGAGGCTGCTGCCCTGAGCAGTGAGCCCAGGGAGGACTCACTTCATTCAGATTCACTTGCCCTGCCTGGTGCGAGCACAGGGCGCAGCTCTCTCTGCCCGCCGCCCAGAGCTGAACGTGAAAGATACTTTCTGGCCTCCCTCAAGCTCCCCCTCCGAGTCACTTTCTTGGCTTGGTTCCACAGCCATTCTCTCTCCCTGCAGGGCCTGGGGGCCATCAAAGACTACTCAAGCTGCCCTGGAGGTGGCCGCACAGAGTCCAGGCAGAAACGTGACAGGAGGCAAATGTGGGTGATTTGTCCTTGTTCTGTTCCAACTTGTACATTAGCATCCCTTGACATGAGCCATTTGTCTTGGTTTCTTTAAATCCCTAAGTGGATTATAATTTTTATTTTGGTATTATTTGACAGCAGTCATTTTTCAAGGTTTTGCTGCGTGCTTCAAATACTTGGAATTTTTGGGACAAGTTTAGGAGAAGATCGCCATCTTCAGGTCAGGCGGTGCAATGCAGTGTTTCGGCTGTGGAAGGGCGCAGAGTTACTTACAAGGCTTTGCTTTGCTTTTCCCCTCAATAGAGGCCACTTCATCAGAGGTCTCTAGAATAGAACAGATTAGCTCTCCTTTTAAAAAGGGGGGAAAAAGAAAGAAAATAAAGTCCTAGTGGCTGCTTTTGGAAGTTAAACTGTTTTGCTTCTCTCATCTTTGTGATGGACAGTTGCCCCACCCCACTTTGCAGGGCAGACCTTGTTTGCATCCCAGACGGAGCTCAGGGTACAGGAATCTGGAGCAGGCACTGTGACCCTGAGGGAAATGCAAGGGTCAGGCCACAGCTTCCCCCTTGCACGTCTGAAACTTTCCTCCCTTTATTTCTGCATTGTAGTATTTCTATTCTGTAGCTATCTAAGGCACAGCATTGACTTCACGGTATCTCACCCTGAGAAACATCACGGTTACTCAAACTAATAGCAATGAGGGATTGTGTGTTGGGCGCAGTGTTAGGCACTTTCCCTGGACCCTCTCCTTTAATCTCCGGTCTCCCAAAAAGTAGAGACTATGCCTGCCCTCTGTTGTGGCTGGGGATGGCTGTGGGGGCTGCAGCCGAAGGTGCTCAGATCTCCTGAGCTGGATGATTCAGCTGGAAAGAGCCTGGATTTAGACCCAAACCCCAACTGATGCAGAGTTCAGGTCTCCTCAGCAGCAAAGAGCCAAAGGGGGGCAGGGGCCAGGAAGAATGGGGCCTGCAGAACAGCTGTGGAGGTGAAGCAAAGTCCTCGGTTCCACCCCAGGGAATGTAAATAACGCTCTGTGAGCAAATGTGTTGAGGTTTTAGAATTGCAGTCACCTGTATGACCATTTGCCACTGCTGTGAAGAATAACTGGAGAGATGATAGCAGCAGAAAGAGAAGCAGAACATTTCCCCATGTCACAGTGGAAATCTACATAGTAAGATCTGCCAACTGCTCAGGAGCCACGGGGCCTTCCTGCTGGAGGTGGGATTTTTCTGACGTTGGCGTCTGTCTTTCTGCTGAGCCTCACGTGCACGCGCGCACCCAGCTCCTGTTCAGCACTTCTGAGTCCTTGAGCTGCAGGAAAGCTTTGCAATCTGACCCAGGCTCCTTTACAGTCCAGGGAATTTGTGGCCAACCTAGAATAAACATCCTGAAGTCATATTTTTGTTTCCTTTTATAGTTTTTTCTCTTCCTCAAAATCCCCATGATGTTCCAAGTTTGTTTTTAACTGTTTATTTAAGTTAATAAAGTAATACTCAGGCATTGTGTGTGAGCCAAATGGAACCACGTGATCCATAAAGAAAAGCAGCAGGCTGATGCCCTGTGTCTGCTCACTGTCCAGTCCCGGTCCTTTGGGACAGCTGTGCACAGCTTTGCAGCCATTTCCATGTGTATGTTTCTGCGTGTGTAACTAATGTGTACGTGGTACCGCCATCCATCAGTTTTAGATGTACTAACTCCTGACTGTGGAAGGCTAGGATTTGGCTCTCCAAAAACATCCACCCACTTTCCCCACCCACACTTCCATCTCACTTCCAAGTGTAATTAGACCACACTGGTTTAATTGACATGTAGTAGTTATATTATAAACCTATGTATGTTTAGCACACAGCAGTGTGATAGAACCATTGACTTAATTACAAAACTTTATATTGCTGGGGCATGCCATTGCCTTCCTTACTTGCTTGTTTAATTTTTTAAAATATATACTAACACAAGTACTGTATATTCCCAGTGTTCCTAAGAGAATTCTGCAGACAGCCAGATAAATTAGAATTCCCTGATGACACCCCCCTAGGAACCCTCAGCCTTGGCCCCTCTGGATGTGTGACTGTCCAAGTCTGTGGCTAGTTGCAGACCTGTCTGGTTCCTTTATATTTCTACTATGAGGGGCCCATCTTTTTTTTATTTACTCTTTCGTTTTTTAAGGAACATATTCTGTAGCTACCTGAGAAAAGTTGGAAGAAGAGGCCAATTTCCTGACCTTTACCTTAGAGTGAATCTGCTCACACCCATAATGGGTAACTAACTTAGTGGTCATCATGGTTTTTATCTTAAATGTGGAAGCCTTTTTCACATTTTCTAGGTGGATTCTGCATCAGTTACCCTTGTTAATGAATAATGCTGTAGTGTAATGCTGGAGAATAAGGTCATCCTTAAGGAAGTAGCAGGTGAATGCTGATGTAAGTTCTGTAACATGCAGGAGAAGTAGGTGACTATTTTCAACATCCCAGTCTTCTCTATAGGAATACATGAGAGCATATTTATATAAATATAAATATAGGCAACATGGTTCTGTCTACAGGAATCAGAAACTATTTCTATTCAGTTACTTTTAGAGCCTGTGAAGATAAGCACCTTGTAGTGGTAGTTCATGCATTTCCTATTCCTAGCGTAAAATAGATGGTGAGTATCCTGGTGGTTGTAAAATCCTTCCAAGAAGCATGCAGTATGAGTACTGTTTCAGTTGATGCCCCTGATATGTTGAGGATTAGTTGTGCTTCTACCAAGTGCCTGTGAGACTTGCTAATTGTGTAAGTCAAAGTTAACCTCAGCCAAGTCTTGGGCTTTGACTTATGTGACTCATGGGCCCTTGCCCTATTTCTGCCCAAATTATTATTTTTCCTTTGAAAGCATGTTTTTCTGCCCAGTCAAATAGAATTACCTTTTTTGGTCCTGTGTGCCACCTGTAGTTTGGGGAAAGTACTATTGTTGGTGAGAAAGTGGGATTCATGTGGGAAGGAGGGAGGCAAGTAACCCACTCTGGGCTTCTTCCCTTAAAGGAGAAGGGGCAGGATGAGAAGTTCTTAAAACCTCACCGAATGCATTTTAGGTTTTAATTTCATTAAAACTTGAACCCCAAAAGTATCAGGTAGATTTGTCCTCAGCCTTCTGGATCTGGGGACAGCAGGGTTTCTGACCTATGCAGGTTGAATTAAGGGGAGGACCGAGGTCTGTTTGTTACAGTGCTGTGGTCTCCAGGACACCTTCTGTAGTCTTTTGTATTCTTAGAAATAGAGTCACCTCTTGGCAGGAATCAAGCCACTCAGGTGCCAGCTGGTTTCAAGTCACCAGTTCAGAGAGGCAGGGCCTGAGTTTCTTTGGCAGAGACAGCCTGCCCCTTCCCTGTTCCTGTCACTTGGGCACAGAGGTAACGTCCTCAAAATAGAAACCCTTGGGGTGAATCATTTCATTTGTCCTGAATTCTAACTTAATTTCATAGAATTTTGAAAACTCTTTTAGCTTTTAAAATTTTCTTCATCAAATCAACTTTCACAAAAAGTCAATCACATTTGGAAGGGCTCTGAAAGCTTCTTCTGGGAGATGGTATGGTTGGTGTCTACAGCAAGTGCAGGGCCATAGCCTTGGCAAATCCACATTTTATTCTTTTAATTTTTAATTTGTATGAGTTCATGTTTGCAGTATATAGTGATTACTATGGGGCATTAGTATGTGGGTCCACATTTTATTCTTTACTCCACTGCTATGGTGGATATGTGACCTGAGTCAACTCAGCTCATTTCTAAGCTCTTATTTCCTCATTTGTAAAATTGTTTTTGAAAAATCTACTATGGCATTATCATGAGGATTGCCTGAGATCTCTCTGTCTCTACACGCACACACGCACGCACACACGCACGCACACAGAACCCAACAGACCCAAGTGTTTGTCTTTCCTGCAGCTCAGGTGCGAGCCCCCAGCCGGTTACCAGGGGTCTGCCGTCAAGGGTTTGAACAGTCACACGGCTTCAGGACTTGCTTCCAGCTCTTGGATTATTCGTGTTTATTTTGTCTTCTCTAGGCAGGACGGAAAGCTAAAGCAGGAAAGTTCTTTTGCTTTTTACCCTAGGATGTAGTTAATCTCACACAGTAATAACTGTGATGATAGCAATCTTAGCAGCTACAGCTTATTCTACCCTCCCTATCTGCCAGGGTCTATGCCAGGCACCCTTTCTGCATTATTTTCTTTGATCTTCACAACAGTTCTCTTTTACAGGCATTATCTTCCCATTATACATCTGGGAGAACTGAGATTCACAGGCCAGGTCTGGCTCCAGTGTCCGTGCTTTGTGCTCAGCGCCTTGTTTTTCAGCTACACCTTCATGGGCCCCACTGAACTCTGTTGAAATGTACCCTCCTTTACCTTCCTGACCTGAGGACAAGGAGAGAACAGAACTGTAGTCCCCCATGTTCCAACAGTGGGGGGACAAGGGGATCACAGGGTCAAGAGCAAGAAGATCAGATTTCCCAGTGTCTTCACTCCCCTGCTCTGGCCTTGCCTGAGCTCACTCTGGAGACCTGGATTCAGTTCCCGGGTGTCCCTAGGGCTCTGCTGTGCTCCACTCTTTCCACAGACTGCCTACCTACAGGAGGCAACAGAACTGAGGGAAGTAGCACACCCAGCTGTAGGTAGGGCTGGCGGCTAGCTGCAAGCAGGCGTTAGCAGAACTTGAATGGATAGACATGCTAACCGCCGGGCATCTGGTTAGCGAAAGGCTGTTTGCCTTCACGTGACTGGGCACGTACTCCGTGTTCATCTTTTCATCTCTGGGTGCTTCCACCCAAGGATCTAAGCCCCCGACTTTACTGTTTTAGTTCCTTCTTTGGCCCCACCAATGAGACTAAGAGCTCCTTAGCCATAACTGTGCCTCAGACCTTTCCATGGGCTTTTGTTTGTAATTGAAAAGGTGATACGACAACATGTGAGAAACTGTTGGATGAGACCAGAGTTATACTGTCACAACCTCACCTGCTGAGCACACTGGCTTTGACTCTGCACTTCTTAGTGTCTTTCAGTTCGGGCACGCACTTCTTTCACTGTGGCTCACAAAGCGTATTTCCTGAAAGCCATCAGGTGTCTCGTCCCTGCACCTAAGCCTGTGTCAGGGCTGGACAGGTTCCCCTTTTTCATTTCACCTGGAACCTTTCCATTCCAATCTCGGAAACCTTAATATAGATCACACTGAGGTTGCCTAGGAGAGGGCCTGGCCCTTCCCCAGAAGACACCGGCCAGGTGACACTACCCATATGTGGGACACTGCCATTCAGTGCAGCGTCTAGTCTCCTGCTTTTCTCAGCCATGACCACAGATCCGCTGGCATGGAAGGCCATGGATTTAATCCAGGCCTTCTCAGGATGTACTTACAGGGTTTTGTGATCATTTGGGTTCGATAAACTTTGGGTTATACAAATTTAAGAATGCTTCTTTATATCAGTAGGTGCTTTGGAGTGTTTTTTTGTGCTGGGGATTGAACTCAGGACCTTATCTATATGAGGCATATGCTCTATGGCAAGGCTGTACTCCCCGGCCCTGTCAGTGCTCTTGATATGCTAATATTTACTGTGAATCTCAAAGTTCGGAAGATTTGTAAGAATAGTAACAGCTAGCATTTATTGAGTGCTTAGTTTTTTATTAGATCTAGGACCCTTGGTATAATCCTTATACGCAGTGTCTCATTTAATCCCCTAACAACCCTGAGAGATAGATGCCATCGCTGCTTTTAGACTCTAGGGGGCACTTACCCACTATCCTTTCTGGTAGTTTTTTTGTTTTTTTGTTTTTGTTTTTTGTCTTTTTGAGGCAGGGTTTCACTATGCAGTTCAGGCCGGCCTTAAACTCACTTTGTAGCCCAGACTGGCCTCGAACTCATAGCGATCCTCCTGCCTCAGCCTCCCAAGTGCTGGGTTTACAGGCATGTGCCACTATGCCCAGCCCTGTCCTTTCTGTTTGTAACGGGCACAAAGTCTTGTGCTGCACAAGACTGAGGCTGAGTCTGGACCCCATGGTCTTAATTGCCATTGTTTAGTGCTTCTCTGGAAGGAAGCTTTGACTCAGCTTTCCATTATTTGCGGCTTCTTTAGGATTGGTACTCAGAAGAACAGTAGTTGGTGAATTGCCACTGTAACTGGAAATAGCAGTGGGAACTGCTGCATGGAGAAGGGAGAGAGGGCTTCTCTTATGAATCCTGTGGGTTTTGGAGCCTGGGCACCCTTGGGCTTCATTGTGTCATGTTCAGTTGATGTTAATGCAGGCTTGGAGGGTCCGGAGGAGAGAGTGTGTACAGCAGTGGTGTCAAAATGTGGTTCTCAAATTAGGCTGTACACTGGGATTCTTCTGGGAACTGTAAAATTTACTTATGCCTCACCTCGTCCAGGGATTCTAGTTTTGTCTGTCCAAGCCTTGGTGATTTTCAGATGCTTGGGGGTTGGGACGCACCCTGGGTTGAGAACCCACGTCTGGAGATGTTCCTTTGTGATCCACTTACCACTTATTACACCAAAGCAAGGAAAGAAAGTGTCCTTTGTAAGTTAAATGATATCATGGAGTGCAAGGAGTTTTTTTATTATTAATGAATGAGTTGTGTCCTTTTTCTCTGCCATGTACAGCCTTATGGGTCCAGTATGCTTATTGACAATCACATGTTGAACGGCCCTTAGGCAAAAGTTTTAGGTGGGTCCCTATGGGAGCTGGTGACACAGAGGCTGAGCACTCTTCCCCCTGCTAGAAGACGGGGGTGGATGTCACTGATTGAACGACCGTGTCCACGATTGCTGCTTGGGGAAGTAGGGTGAGAAATGCACTCTGGGTAATGATGTTGACTGACTACCCCACATTTTTCACTGGGCTTACTCTGTGAGTAATGGCCCTGAAGGAATGTCACTGTCACTTGCAGTCAGGGGAAACTGGGTCATAAAATTGTTTTTTGATTTGGTAGTTTGCATTTATACAGTTGTTTATTACTGTGTCTGCAAAAAGGCCTTTTGAAGGCATTTGGGGAAGTATCTGACCTTGCTGATAAAATGCAAAGATTGTTTTAACCTTAAGTGCTAATGGCTTTTCTTAACTTACTCATCTTTTAAAAGACACAAACACTAGGCTGTTGAAGGCCTCATTCCAGTTTCAAGATGACCGCTCCCACCAGTTCCAGACGATGTACCTCAGCTTGCTCAGAGGGTTTGTAATGGGAATGTTTCTGTTGGTTTCTTTTCAGTACAACAAACACCTCTTCGTGCACATTGGGCATGCCAACCACTCTTACAGTGACCCGTTGCTCGAATCAGTGGACATACGTCAGATTTATGACAAATTTCCTGAAAAGAAAGGTGGCTTAAAGGAACTGTTTGGAAAAGGCCCTCAAAATGCCTTCTTCCTCGTAAAATTCTGGGTGAGTACAACCTTACCGTAAGGCCTGTGGTTTGTGCCTGCATACCCACATCTTGTGCAAAACCACCGCTGGCGACAGTGTCTTCATGTGCTTTTGGGCACTTGCCAGGGACTGTAGGCTCACACAAGTGGGCTGTCCTCATCCTGACCTTGTACATCTGAGGGAGCACCCTGTGGCATTTGCAGTTTCTGGCCTGCTGAAGGTGAGAACGTCCAGCAGCCTCTTCAGGGTTCAGGGTGTACTTATACAGCAACTCTCAGATGGCTAGAGTTACAGTGGACAACATGGGCCACTGTGGCATTTTTTTTCTTTTTACCCCATTAAGCAAAGCAATCTCTAAATGTTGCTAAGGTAGAAGACCTGAAGTCAGTGTGAAGATAAAGTTTTGCACCTCAAGGTTTTCTAAGTGTCAGAGAATCAAAAATGACTTTGCCCAGTAAATACTTCCTCCATGCTGGAAGAGAACCTAGGCAGATTCCCTTTGCTTTAGGTCTTTGCTGGTACACTAAGACCTCAGAAGAAAGCTGGGTTGTCCCTCCTCTATTATGCAAGTTTACTTGGGGGTGAGGGGTCTGAACAGGCCTAGCTATGGAGGCTTGGAGGTGTGTGGTGGGGGGATGACCAGATAACCTACTAGCACTGAGAACGTGTAATTCTTCAGTCCTTACACAAAGGTAGAGCCTTACATGTTTGTTCCCTTTAGCATGTCATGAAGAGGCCTCAGTGACCCAGTTCCAGGGCATTGTCTTCTTGGGTCCCACCTGCCTGTCTAGCCCCAGCCTGCACATGTTCCAGCACACTTGTCTTTTTCCTTTTCCTCTTCGGCCACCAAGCCAGTTCCTCCCGTTGCAGCACCCTCCTCATTTAAGCAGATCATTGATTTTTCTTTTAGTCCCATTGCGTTTTGTAGTTAATCAGTCCCCATGCTGGGTCATAATTATTTGGATGTGTATCGCACTCCTGACTAGACTCTGACTGCCCACAGGGGACCTGATTCACAGAGTGGCTTGCGTGTATTGAATTCCTGCTGTGCAGCAGGAGCTGCGCTAAATGCTTTACATGCACTTCATCTATTCCTCACAGCTTAGGTGGGAGTTGCCTCATATCCAGCTAAGAAAACACGCTCGGAGATGACAGGACAGGCTTCTTGTAGGTTGGGGACCTGAGACTTGAAATGAGATCTGTCTGACTTTATTTAACACCTCTGCTCTGTGTCCTGGCTGCTTAGCACCAGGGACTCTGGCCTTAGGGCTTGTCAACTTTAGACTCTTTCGCATCTCTAACACGAAGCAAATGCCCTACCTTAAAAGCCCAGCACATATCAGATAGTGGGGGGAAGGGGGGCTCATTTTGTAAATTCCATGAGGGAGAATTTGCATAATGTTTGTTTTGTTTGACCTTCCATGGTAACTAGATTTCATTTTGTGTCTCCATGTTGACAGTTGGGTAGAATTAGCCTTTTCTGTATAATAATGTTTACGGAACACGTAGAAAACCTGAAAAAGCAATAATCACTTTTGTTTTCTAGATGGATGGCTGCCTGCTAGTGACCAGGGGATCAGTTCTTATATGTTAACAGAGCAGTTTTATATGTGACCAGTGTGCTCCTACAGGATTGTTGAAGCTCAAATGTATTTTTGTTGTAATACTGCAGCATGATTAGCACTCTGCTGATATCCAGCTGATGGTAAAAGGCAGTGGGCACAGCTGCTGATGTATCAGCAGGATGCAAGGCAACAGCTCTACCACCTCCATGCACACATACTTTGAATTCTGTGACATCTTAAACATCATTTTAGCATGGGTTCAAAAGTAGCTCAGTAAACCAGTCATGTCGTGGAGAGCAACTGACATTATTTGTTGCTGAAGATAAAATCCAAATGCACAAAGGAAGGTTAGAATTTGAGGAAAATCTCTCAGTGAACTTGCCAGCTTTTCAATAAAAGACCTTTCTAATGAGATCCACAGTAGTACTTAAAAATGATGGTTTAATATTATGCTAGAGGCCAGTGGAATTTAAGGTAACAAAGTACAAAAAGTTCATTGATATGGTTTCAGATTTGCATTTTGATGTACATTAAAGAAAAAGGACCACAATTCTCTAAAGAGCCTATTGCAAAATGTTAAACGGTATAGTCCTCTTTATTAGTTTTTTAAATACAAGCACTTACTTTCTTAAAAAGTTATATATTAACATGTAATTAGCTCATTTTTTGAGGTTGTTATTTTCTTAAATAATGTAATAAGTATTTTGAAAATTTCTCAGGTTATGTCCAGTGCAGGGAACATAGGTATGTATGATCTACAATAATCAAAAACTGTTTGAGGTCTTCACTTTTTTAAGACTATGAAGAGCCCTGAAATTTAAAAGTTTGAGAGCCACAACTGTAAGTTATAAGAAAAGACCATTGATTGACCCAAGTTAATTAAAAACAAATTAGAAATTATAAGATATGATGAAACAATTTTCATATTTTCAAATTGAACAATAGCGATTTTAAATAACATTTCTTATAATTAGCATTTTGTTTAAATATAAATTGGTTTACCCAGAGTGCTTAGAAAGTCTTTTTTTGGCCTCCAAAATTTCCCATTTTGCTCAGAGGATGATTTTAAGACATGCTTTGAGTAATGGGGCTCTTCACTCATGGATCTCTGGGTATTGAGGTCTGGACTGCAGATGTGTAGAGAATGGTGTCCTATCTGAGATGTGTGAATTTAGAAACAGTTACTATGAGATTAGACACTTATTTATTAAATGAAGATTTACAGGATTAAAGCTGAATACTTCTGTGATTATGATAGAACAAAGCCACTCCATCAGTATAATTGTTGGGAGTACTTCACCTTTATAAGGAAATTCAGTCAATTCTGTTAAAAGAAAGTAATTTAAGTTTGCAATTGAAATCTCATCAGATTCCATCTTTGGACCTCAGTAAATTCTGGAGGGTGCTTCTTAAGTAGGTCTAACATTCTGTATTAGCAACTTAGCAGATTTTCCTATTTTTTTGTGAATTCAGTAAATTACAACAGAGACCCTATACCAGACCCTGGTGTTCTCTTTTGCCTATTTCTTAACACACTAGAACCCTCTAGGTTGTCAGAAATCTTACATCGCTCATTTGATTGTTCTTGAAACTGTTTTCTGAGTGTCTGCCTTCTCCACATTGGGCTCAGTCTGGCTAGATGAGGGGAGGGAGAGGCCTGCTGCGGAAGAAGCCCTAAGTGCTGTATTCCCACAAGTGCCTGCACTTGGCCCCGGGGAGGCACCTCGGCTCTTTGCCAGCTGTTGTGTGGAGGGGAACGGAGAACAGGGAGCCAAACATCAGTCCCTCCGTGATGTTTTGGTGGGAGATTCTGCCGGGGCCCCTTCCACCAAGGTTCGAAAGGAACCTTGAGTTACAATTTACATGCCATAACATTTGTTCACGTTAAATGTATAATTTAATGATTAAAGAAACTTACACTGTGGGCCTCGTGGCTGCTCCGCAGTGGGCCCTGGCGGCTGCTCCGCAGTGGGCCCCGCGGCTGCTCCGCTGAGGGCACCTCACGGACTGGACCCGCCCCCACCCATAGCACAGTGACAGGGTGGAGCTGGGCGGTCCACTGTGAGCATATGTGCTTTTCCACCTCTGACCATGGCAGTTTGTATATACCCATGTATGTTATAGTATAGTCTGAGGCAGCTATATCTCTTCCCAAGGCGAGAGTCCAGGGGTATAGATAAACCCAGGAGTACAGTTATTATCACAGGGAAGAGGACTGATTGAGTGGTAGGGCAACGGAGATGAGGGAGGAGAAAAACTGAATGATCAAATGGGCCATCATCTGTGTAACTGAGTAACAAAGGTGAAGGTAACATTATGTAGGACAGCATCCAGAGCTAATTCCCTTCTATGTTCTCTATAATTCTGTATTTCCTCAATCGCTTTTGTATTAACAGAAGTAAAGATAACTTTATATTATACAGCATCCAGTGCAAATTCTTTACTATCTTCTCTATAATTTGGTATTTCCTTTAATGTTTTTGTGTTAACTAATATGAAGATAACATTATGTAATACAACATCCAGTGGTAATTCCCTACTATATTCTGTATAATTTTGTATTTTCTGTATTGTCTATGGCTAAGTCTGGTTCATATGTCTCCATTCTTTTGTCTTTAAAATAAAAAAAACAAGAAACTTACAGATGTGTAACCATAACTGCAATCAAAGTTACAGTGTTTCTGTCCCTCCAGAAGATCTTTGCCTGTTTATAGTTAGTTCCTTTTCTATCCTCAGTCCTGGAAAACCTCTAAGCTACTTCCTGTCTGTGGATTTGCCTTTCCTGGCTATTTCACATAAATGGAACCATTCAGTACTTGGTGTTTTGCACCTGGCTCCTTACAGTAATGTTGAGGTACACTGATTCGGCAGTGTGAGTTAGTGGACAGTTCCCTTCTGTCGTGGAGTATAATCTCATCGTGCAGATGGGCCATATACTTTAACCCTATCCTTTCACTAGATGATAGGCTTGTGGGTAGCTGCCACTTCAGGCTCTTATGAATAATGCTGCTATGGAGTCTATGTACAGACCAGTGGGCATACGACTTCATGGGGAAAGGCTCACTATCTAGCAGTGGAATTGCTAGGCTATATGAAATCTGTTTAACATTTAAGAACCCGCAGACTTTTAAGAAGTATTTGTAGTATTTCAAGATCCCCCTAGTGAAATCTCAGGCATTCACCTCCCACTTCAGCCATTCTGTCTGCAAGAACTGGAGCAGGGAGAGGTGCCAGAGGCGTTGTAGAGGAGGTGGCTGGTACATGAGGGAGGTGGCTGAGAGGGGGCACATCAAGGTATGTCACAGCTGGGCCTCCCCTTTGTGGAGAAGAGGGCTGGGTGGAAATTTTGGGAAGACAATAGGTTGGGACTTAACTGTGTGGACAGTGGGCAGAGGTCCATGTTAACAACACTTTTTCAGCCAGGAGAATACTGTAATGGGAGCGTTGCTACTGAGAACTAGAAAGTCTTTGGGGATTGAATCTTTTAGTTTAATTCTGTGTCTTTTCCTTTTTACCATTGCCTTCTACAGGTTAAGTACCCTTATCCAAAATGCTTGGGACCAGAAATGTTTCAGATTTTGGAGTTTCTTTGATTTTGGAACATTTGCACAAACTTTAGTGGTTTAGCCCTAAACTACTAATCCCTAATCAGAAAATGCACTCAAAAAGTTTTAAAGTTTTCCAGCACTCTGGAAAGCTGAGGCAGGAAGATCACAAGTTAGAGCCCAGCCTAGGCTATTTAGCAAGTACCTTTCTCAAAACAAAAAGGGCTGGGAATGTAGCTCAATTGAAAGTCCCTGTGTTTAATTTTCAGAACCCTAATCCCAGCCCCCCCGCCAAAGAAAACTTTTGGAGTTTACAGCGCTTCAGACTTCACATTAGGGATGCTCAGCCTGTATTTATTTCCTTTTTCTGTTTGCCTTTTTAAGATTTGTGCCTGTGTTTTATATACTATATTTAATTTCAAAGAGAGGAAAGGTGATTTTGCAGGAATAGGAGCAAAGGGGCCATGATTATTCCCACTTCACACATAAACCAAGTTCTCAGAGTCACAGGGACTTCTGTAAAATTACACAGCTAATAAATGCCAGATCTGCTGGACTCCAGAATCCAGCTGTTCATATAAACTACAGATGGCATCTTAAAGGGTCATAGCTCTGTCACCAGAAACTATGCTAGCATGATTTTACTTAAATGGGAGCCAGTGGTGTAATACCTGAAGTGTAGCAGCATGGGTAGTTTCTCTGTAAGGCCCTGTCATTAGGAAGATGCTTTAGTGGATGTTTACATGGGCCCCAGGCGTGTGTGTATGTGTATTTGTATATATTATTATGTTTCAGTACCTTAATCAAAAACAGCCTTTCTCACTCAGGAGCCATGGCCCCTTGTGGCTTTATTAAGTTCTTAGAGTCAGTAGAGGGCTCATCTAGCACTGTGACTCTGATACTGACACTGGCCTGCCTACAGCCAGACCTCTTCTGTGTGGCCAGGCCCCAGTGAGGCCTGTCCCTCCACCTTTATCATCCCAGGCCAAGTTCCCAAAGGCCAGGGAATGCCCCAGAAATCACACTAGCCAGGGTCACTCCAGCCAGTCAGTTCAGAGTTCTTCCCTGTCTTCTGCCTCCTGACCATCCCCGTGCCCTTCACAAGAGGCACTGGGACTCTTCCCACCCCTAAAACCCACGGGGATGACAGTCTTTTTCTGAACCTACACAGGTCTCTCCTCTTGTGATCAGCAACTGGCTCGCCTAAAGGAACACAAAATGTGGGGCACAAACCACCATTACAGGTTGAGTAGTTTTGTCTGAAATGCTTGGGATCAGAAGTATTGAAGATTCTTGAGTTTTACAGATTTTGAAGTAGTTATATAGACTGCTGATACAGCATCCTTAGTTCAACAGTCCTGAATCTGAAGTGCTTCATAATCTAAGGTTTTTTGAGCACCATAGCCACACTGAAAAACTCTCAAATTTTGATTTTTGAAATGGGGATGGTCTCACCTTGTACTAGGAAATTTAGGTTGGGTCTTGAATCTTACCAGAGATGTCAGTAAAATTCTATTCATAGAACAGAAGCAGAGTAGTTTTGACAGTATAATTCTGTAGGCAACATATAACACTCGTAACTTTCAATTCCAAGCGCACCTTGACTACAACCTAATGTGCCTTGATTGTGCAGTTCCAGTGAAGGAAAACCTCAGATTAGATATCTTACTTTTCTTCCTTATCAAATACCCTCCCATACAACTGAATGTCATTACATTCCTAATTATCTTTTGTACTTTTTTGGCACTGGGGGCAGAACTCAGGGCCTTGTGTATGTCTGGCAATCTCAGCAGTGAACTACACCCTAGCACCCCCAGCCCATTGATCATTTTTAATGACTATATAATATCCTGTTTATTGGGTATATCATAATTTAACCATTTTTATTTTATTAGATAATATGGATATATAAGCATATATTTTTTATGTGTAAATAGTCCAAGTTGCTTCCTAAAATAGTTATAGCCATGAGTGAATAGATCAGGTGTTATCATTATCTTCACTGGCATCATTTTATTTTATTGCTTTATTTATTTTTGGCATCAGGAATTGAACTCAGGGCCTTGTGTGTGCCAGGCAGGCACTGTGCTGCTGAGCTGTATCCCTGGCCCAACTGGCATAATTTTAAACACCACAAAACAAAAAACAATCTTCTGTTGTCACTTTGTTTTCTAAATCCTCTACATCTGCATTTATGTTTTTCTTCTACTCAAAAGCCTTTACTCATTCCCTAGAAGCAACCATTACTATTAAGGTTCAGCATACTATATTCCCTCGGTTCTAAAATATGTTTGTTTCCATTTTAACAAATCTGAAATAGGAATGCTACTTACGGTTGACCTCAGAAGCACCATACCCACTCCTGAGGGAAGGAAGGTGGTACAGTCATTATTGCTGGACCCTTCCCAGTGTAGAAGGGGTCTCCCCATCCCCTTGTCACCTCAGTTGAGCTATTTGTCCACTAGTACCACAAGCAAGTGAATTTTAGCTCATATCTGAATCCTCAGACATCTCAGAAAAGTATATGTTGATGACTGAAATTGTGATTGAAGAGGAATGCAGAATCAGATGTGTCACAACTGAATCCAACATACGTCCCTGGCAGATAATCACCCTTCTTTCTTCTTAGAAAACAGGGATGACAGGCTGTTGGGACACAAAGAAGGATGTCCACTGCCAGGGGCATGGAGAGGGGCCTCCTCGCATTGGGGACATTTCTGCAGGTGGGGTGCCAGTGCTACATGCGGCAGACAGTGCTGTTAAAATACAGACCATGGGCTGGAGGTACAGCTCAGTGGGCTAAGTGCTTGCCGCTGAGCACTAGGGCCCTGAGTTCGATCCCCGGTCCCGGGGGAAAAAAAAAAAAAAAATACAGACCATGCAGCGGTCGTGGGGTTGAGCACAGCATTCCCAGAGCTAGAAGAGACGAGAACTCAGTAGGGATTCCTAAAAGAGAAAAGCCCAAGTGCAGCTTGCAGTTGATTGTCAGGAGTTAATTTCCAACCATATGAAGTTTACTAAGCAAATAAAATGATGGATTGAACCAAATAAGGAATGCAGATGGAACTAATATCTTTGGAGAGGCCTCAAAATTTTGTTCTCTGTCCTAGTAAGGCTGAAGAATGTCAAGATCAGGAACCCTGATCTAATGAAAGTTGTATGCTTTTTAACCCACTACTCATAAGCTTTATAGCCCAAACTGTTCATAACAGCTTTTAGTATGATAACACGTAGTTTTAAAATTTAACTGAAATAATAAAAAGGAAACTAGTATCAAAATGATGTCCTAGGGATATGTATCCTCTTCTCAGGTTCCAACAGACTTCTTTATTTAAAGGAAAGAACAAAAGCAAAATAACGAAAACCTAAAAACAAACAACATAAAAACTGTAAAAGTGATACACAATTTCAAAACAAGATGATAGAAAATCAGCAATGGTTGTTGTATTACTTACTGTTATCTTCAAAATAGTTACTCAGATTACCAGGTATAGGTACGCAAGATTGATCAAACAATTAAACATTAACTGTTCTTTTCAGTAAACCAACAAAATTATTAGTAGAATTATCTTAGCTATCTTGTGTATATATACATATATTTTCCCTTTCCTTTCATAAGAGACTCTTTAATATGCATTTAATATAATACTCCTTTTTTCTTCCACGTAATTATTAAATCAGTTATATCTTAGAAACTAAGACACATGATACTGCCCTACAGCTATTAATAATGGTTTCCTTTTAAAGTTCTTGGAATTACAATCATTCACTGTGAACAATTAATATGTTCAGTCATTTTACTCTCTTAACCAATTTTTTTTAATGCAATAAAAAGCAAGGTTTTATTAACCATAGCAGAGATGAGAAAATTTTATAAAACAGAAAAAGAAGAAGCAAGTTATTTGGCAAGAGGGCAGCTTTTATTTATTTATTTATTTTTTTGGTACTGAGAATCGAGGGCAGCAGTTAGAAGATGCTTTTATCTATGTAGGAATGAAATCACATTTGTTCAGGAAAATGACAGCCAGTGCATATAAGACAACTGGGCTTTCTTAAGGAGATTAGGCAGGCTGCATGTGTGAACTGGCAGAATGGACCCCCATTTGGAGTTTTAGCCTGTTTCTCATTGGATTCTGCAAGATTTGGGTTGGAATTACAGGCTTGGGTCTATCATTTGGAAGCAGACTCCCTGTTGCTATTCCTGGAAGAGGGAGCTGGCACTACGGAATCATTTGCTACCCACATGTTCTGAGCTGCTATCAGTAAGAACGAGCCTTTCAGCTCAACATGTTTTCCATTTCTGCCTATTTCTATCGTCTCAGAATATGTTAAGTTCTGGAGTTACCCGAACAACAGTGGTGGAATGATTTCAGTAGAAGCAAGATTACCAAGGAAAAGCACCATGGTCACGGGTGCTTGTGGGTAGGGTATGGGTATACGGTTCACTTCTGGGGAAATCATCTGTTGATAGGCAAGACCTGCTATTTCATGCACAGGAATAGAGAAGTCAGTCCATTAGCCCATCTTACTCATTACATTTGCTTTCATGAGACTTGTGCTGGTTAGCGCTTCCTAGATGGGCAGTCCTTCCTGTCCCCCAGCCCTGGGTCCTGCGTTCCCTGAAAGCCTCCCCAGGCAAGTAGGGACTCTTTCTGTCCCTTTTATTTGTCCAACAGTGAAATGTACAGAAGAGATTTTTCAATTTTTTTTTTTAATTGATCTATAAGGTGAAAAGATACTTTATTTCTTTCAGTAAACAGTCCTGGAGAAATTGCTACACATCAGGCACACTGCTCCTGGGCTCACGTGTCTTAACACCTGAGAGTTTTTAAGGAATCATCTACAGGGGGAACAGACACACGGGCAGGTAAACGACAGTGCCTTGGGTAGGACCTGTGGTGGAAATACGGGACGTGGGGAACCCTGTGTATGCCTGCCAATGTTCTGGAAGACCTCCTCAAAGACAGCAGTTGGATTGAACCTTAAAAGAAATGGTCCCATGAAAAGGAGTGGAAAGAGGTTTTTAGGAAGAACAAACACAGATTTCATAAGGACAGGAATATCTGAGAAATGGGTACAGAAACTCACTCTGCTTCCCCCAGCTCCTTACTGTGTGTGTGCCACACCCAGATAGTCATCTTTAAAGGAATTCTGAGCCCACTGGGCACTGAGGCAGATTGTCCTAAAGTGGGAGTTACCTTGATCCTGGGAGAAGCCTGAGGGCTGTTCCTAAAATGCTTTCTCTGTTGGGTCTCTTGGCTCACTGGGTGCTAACAACACCTGGGTCAGGGGCCTAGGACCCAGCCTTTCCTATCTGCAGGCTTTTTAAATCTACATGCTTCAGGGATCTTGGTTCATTGTTAAAAATTGAACCTAGGTGATTGGTCATGTGGGAAATCCTTTCCCTGTGCGGGAAGAGATGCAAGGTACTGTGCCTCCTGCCCTCTTCTAATTCTCTTTTTAAATTTCACAAGTAACACAGGCTTGTTGGGTAGTTCAAGCATTTAAAAGGCTACAGAATGAGATGCAAGGTACTGTGCCTCCTGCCCTCTTCTAATTCTCTTTTTAAATTTCACAAGTAACATAGGCTTGTTGGGTAGTTCAAGCATTTAAAAGGCTACAGAATGAACAGTGAGAGACCCTTCTCTCACACATTACTTGTCAGCCAAATCCTAAGATGTGAGATACATCTTTGCAGGTTTTGATGCAGCTGTGAACACTACGTACACAAATACAGTTTGATTTTACTTCAAAAAGGTTTAGCTCCGTGTATTTTTCTGCAACTTCATTTTTCCCCTTAAATGTCTTGAGTGTAAGATGCTTTCTTACAGAAATCAGAATTTGAGAGTAAGTTCTTTTTTTTTTTTTTCAATTAAAGATGACTTAGTAGAGTCAGATTTAGCAAATAAAATTGCAGGCTGCCAGGTTAAATTCGTTAGGTAAACAGTGATTACTTTGTTTATGTACAAAGGCTCCATTGCAGTATCTGGAATAAATATATGTTTTTTCTTTGTTTTTTTATCTGAAATGCAAATTTAACTGGGTGACCAGTATCTTCATTGTTACTTAACTATATATAACTGGTTGCTTGGGGGTTGTTCTTGTTCTCAGAAGGATAATTCATGTGCAGATACACCAAACTAGGAAGGTCTCACTTGCTGGGAAAGTGGGCCTCCAGGCCAGGCCAGCGTTCCTGCACCTTGCAAGAGCAGAACTGGCCCTAGCACCCAGTGCTCACTGCCTCATGGAGAACTGGCATGAGCGGCATCTTTTGAGTTGAGGCTGAGACCCTGACCCTCACTCACCCCAGCCACCTCTGCAGTTTGCAGTAGGAGCTACCTAAAAGTTGTGTGGGTGATACTAATTGAACTTTTAAAAACAAATGCTATTATTTGTAGGAATTTGCAATGCAAACAGACAGCCTTTCAAGCAATGCATATTGTAATTAGAGCAAGCTCTTAAGATTCTTTGAAGTACTAAATGTTTATGAAATTCAAATAGGGATGCCAATCTGCACAATAAAGGGGCTCTCCACGGTGTTTTTAAAAATGGTCTATTTTGTAGATGTAAATATATGCTATAATTAGTGAGAAGTAACTGGAAGAGCTGGGCTGGCAGAGTTTATTCCTATTATTCTTATTTAAAACAGCTGTGGCCAGAGAGCTGCATCTGCTGTCCTGTTGCGTTGGGCAGGGCACAATGGCATGAAGGAAGGGAATGGCTCAGACACCCGCTTCCCGCTTCCCTGAGGACAGCGCCTTGCTCTCCCCAAATGCAGACTGTCTTTCTGGGGCGGTGCCCCACTATCACCCTTAACGCTCCCCAGCCCTCTGAATGCCAGTGAGGGGGGCCCCAGGGTCTGGGCCAGGATGCAGATGCATGCAAATGAGACCAGCGGGAAAGGGCCTTGGGCCACCAGCTTTCTCCAGACCCCCCAGCTCGGCACTGTCCTCAGGGCCCTTCTGCCTGAGGGCACACAGCCCAGTGGGGAGCAATTGTCCTTTGGCGCCTGTGGAGCAGCTGCGAAGCCCAAGCAGTGTGCCCTGCCTGGCCGAGCCTCACCATGTGGCAGGTCTGGATGTCCGCCCACAGCGGGGCCGGGCTTTCGGTGCCGCCTGCCAAGGAGCCAGATGCTGCCATTGGAAAAAATTGCTTCACAATTTGAAATCTTGGTCCTTTGATCATGTCTCAGAGAGGATGCAGAGGAGAGGTTCAAAGGAGTGGGTTGAAAACGCCTGCGTCGCCTTGCATCCATCAGTGCCTATTATGCTGTCTCTAGTCTGGGACAATCCTCTTGATGTTTTCATTTTTGCAACCAAGTAATCTCGCCTGCAAGGCCCATCCAAGCCCTCTGGGTAGAATGGAAGGAAGGGGTGAGTAGGAAGGGAGCGTCCCCAGCCTGCTCCGGACCCTACACCCTGCCCTCCCCCTGCCTTAGGGGTTATCTATTGCCCTTTGTTCTGTGTGCCTTTCCCCAGAGAAACTGGTGACAAAACAGCTGTCAATCAGTAGATTTTTCCACTGTGTGAGCCATTGGCAATGTTGGGTTGGCGTTCTCTTCCAGATCCTCCTGCCCTGAGCCCAGCCCGCATTCACCCCAGTCGGTCCCTCATACCTGGGCTGGGCCTCATTTTTCCTTATGCATAAAATGAGAAGGATCATGTTTTTAAGACTTAGATTTTTCGGATTTACCAAAAGTAGGCAAGACCATGCAGTTCAAGAGTGGAACACAGCCTGTTGTAAACACGCTCACTGGGTGAGATGTCACAGAAGCAGTGGGCCCTCTTGAGTGTACTTGCTGTACTTCAGCTGTGGGAGCAGAGAGAGAAGAGGAAGGGAAGTTTGGGTGGTGTGATGTTGCTGCTTTGCTCTGTGATGCTCTGCAGTCCTCCGCTTTTCTTTAAGACCCGCCTCTGCTTCCACCTTAGATTGTTTTCCAGGCCCTGCTTGTAAATAGACTAAATTTTGAGACTAAATTTTGAGATGAATCTTTAATTCACTCAACACACATCTGTTAGCAATTGCCTTCTTTCCAGAAAGAACCCTGTAGCATCTCTAGTGATGTCTTTGTAGGGAAGATGGTAATTTTGTAACCTGTTCGAGCAGCATGTAGGACTTGTCATGAACTCTGTGTCTTTGTGCCACACACTGACGGATGTGGATCAGGGCTCAGGCTGGGTCTGACTTGGCCATCTTCATCATGTTTATCGATTATGAACCACTGTCTACTTTGAGGATGGTCTCAGGTACCGGAGGCTCTGTCTGGTCCATCTTTCAAGTTGACTAGTTCATGGGGTGACTGTTGGTATTATTAAGAGCTGTCATTTGTACAGTTCATTACAGCTCGCAGGTGAGTTTCATATGTGGTGTCTGCATCCCTCGCCCCAATGGCCTGTTGTCCAAGAGGTGAAAAATGAGAGCCTGCCCTGCATGTGTCAGTCAGATGTCCGAGATGAGAGAAGAGAGGGCGCTCACAGATTTCTGGACTAGGAGTGGAAGACTGGAACAAGATGAGGCTTAAGAATAAAAATAGATGCAAAATTTGAATCTTGGGAAGCAGCTAGGACCTGCAGAGCCCTTTGCATGTGGAAGGCAGCAGAAAGGGGATGTTAGGGGGAGGTGAGAGAGAATTGCAGAGTTGTCCTATAGAAAGATTCTTGGATCTGCAAAGGCAGATCTGGATAGAAGGTACAGAGAAACAGTTGGGGCTTACTAGGTGTGGTCAGCAGAATCATGGATCCCAGAGGACATGTCAGTGTCTGTCTCCATGGTACCCATAAATCTGTCAGACAGCACAGCAAAGGGGGAGGTAGCATTGCTAATCTTCAGGTGGATTGCTTGGATTACCTGAATAGGCTCAGTGTAGTTGAGCAGCTCCTTGAAAGTACAAGATGAGAGTAAAACAAACAAATCCAGAGCTGGAAGTGTTATAGGAATGATACAGGACTTCCAAATGATACAGGGGAAAATTACAGCTCGCAACCTGCTAGATGTCTGCTATGCCGAGTTCATGTTCCCCAAAATCGAATTCTAAGGAACAGTGGAGGTTAAGAGTAGGAAATGTTTTGAGGGAAAGACAGCTCCTACCTAAGAGAGACAGGAGGGGACCCAGAAAGTGGGTTGCCTATGAGCCCACTTCTCAAAGGAAGTTTTATAGAGCAGGATCATGAGGTGGGTATAAGGCAGGACAAAACTATGGTCAACCAATAAGATTACAAGTATAGTCATTAGGTAATATGGATCCAAGGAGAAGCAAGTCATAGCAAGTGTACATGGAAAGCACAAGGACCTTTCCTGGAAGGGGTGGGGCAAGGAGGTCTTGGTCCCTCACCAAGGTTGTTGATGCCTTTTTTTTTTTTTTTTTTTTTTTTTTTGGTCTTTTTGAGACAGGGTCTCCCTATGCAGTTCAGGCTGGCTTTAGCTCACTTTTTAGCCCAAGCTAGTGTGGAACATGGAACGATCCTCCTGCCTCAGCCTCCCAAGTGCTGGGATTACAGGCCTGTGCCACTGAGCCTGGCTGTTGATGCCTATTTAGAATATCAATTACTGTTTATCCCACAGGGAAGTGTGTAAGTATAGCCACTTGATCTTTGTCTCGAGGCCTGGGCTTCAGTGTGCCCCTGAACAGTTGTAATTTACATTCTTCTGCACTGACTTCTTCGAGGGCCCAGCCCTGTCTGATATTTGTCTATGATATTTCCACCTAACTTAGCTGTCTGTAATGGAACAGGCAAGGCTTCCAGAGCCTCCAGAACGAAACACAGCCTTCCAGTACCTTGGTCTTAGCCTGCTAAGTTGAACTCTGACCTACCAAAATTCAAGATCAGTTAATGTTATAAGCTGCTAAATTTGCAGCCATTTGTGACAGCCACAATAGAAAGCACATTTGATGGGGGAGAGAGAGCTGTGTAACCGTTGACATTTAGCAGAGTCAGTGAGGTACTGTTTTCCCATGTCTGAGAAGACAGCCATAGGGCAGTGCGGGTCTGGATGCCGTGCATGGGGTTTCTGCATGGGAAGGTAGAAGAGCAAGCCTCTGAGCTCAAATCATGATTCACACTGGGCAAACCGGGAGGTTTCTCAGAAGGGCCCGTGTCACCCCCACACCTGCCTCCCCACCCACACTGGTGTTTCAAATGTGGTCCTCACAGTATTAAATGTGGCTTATATTCAGTGTGTTGGGGGAAGGTTAGGTTTTCCAAGTTTTAGCTGTTTCCTGGATTTTTGTATGTATTTGCTTTTAGAATACACTTTGAGGTCAATAAAAGCTGATTAAGGAGAAATAGTTTGACTCTAAGAGCAGTTCGTTTCTTATTTTCTTGCCTTCAAAGCCACACGGAACAGGTCAGCTTTACACCCTGAGTTTTCAGTTGTGGGGAATGTGTCAGTAGGATGAGTAATGAGCCCTGCAGGAATCCCACACTCGTGACAGTTCACCTCCTTTGTTGTTGATGTAATGTTAGCATTCTTTCTATAGTACTACCTTTCCTTCTTAGGAGTTCAGGGACCACATTTCTTTCTGGAATGGTCCTAATACCATCAGCTAACAGATAATTGTCTTTCGCTTTAAAATGCCACCTCCTAGAAAATTCCTAAAGAGCAGCTATGATACGGTTGGATGACTGCTGTATTATTTTCCGTGTTCAAGGGCAATTGCAGAGGAGTTGTGATAGCGGGTTGGTTATTTACCAGTATTTGGGAAGCCTTTTACATTAACCTGTTAAATTTACACAGATAGTTATAAACTTTCCCCAACCTGTGAAAAGACGAAAAGGAGAAAAAGCAAAATAATTCAGGAATAATCTATGCCTCTTATCTAGATGAAAGCTAAGATGCATATGGGCCTTATGACCCTGCACTTGCAGTCCTGGGGACACCCACAAGAAACTCATCCATGTGTTCATGAAAGGATATCCAAGAAAGTCCAGAGTAGGTGCAATTTGGTGACATCACAAATGCCTGATGGTAATGGGATGGATAGATCATGACATTTTTGTTCAGTGCATTGAACAATAATGAGGATGAATGAGTCGCACACGATGAATCTGTGGTGGGGAAACAAAACCAGATATTACACCAGTCCATTTATTTACAGTTTTTTTAAAAACACAAGGTTAAGTTATGATATTTTAGGATCATGGTCACCGTTGAGATATGGGGGTGCTTGTGACTTGGAGAATGTATGGGGGGACCTCTTTTTCATCTGGGTGCTGGTTCATTTGAAAATTAATAGCACTGGAAACTTAAGATTCGTGCACGTCTTTAAATGTGTCTTATACTTCAATTGCATCTAACTTACTGAAGTAACAACTATAAAGTTACATGGGCTGTTCACCTGGATTCTGGGAGTAGGTTTTCATAATGGATATTCTTTAATAACTTCTTTTTTGACGATTCATGTCATAACTATAGATCGCTGATTCCAAACTAAACTTGATTCAAGATATTTGGGGAGTTCTGGGAGACCAGGGGTAAAGCAAAGGTTAGGTGGTGGGACTTAATCTGACTCAGGTGCAGCCCATAAGGAGGTTGTTTCTCTCTCTCCCCCTCTCTCCCCCTCTCTCTCCCTCTCTCTCCCTCTCCCTCTCCCTCTCCCTCCCTCCCTCCCTCCCTCCCTCACTCCCTCCCTCTCTCTCTCTCTCTCTCTCTCTCTCTCTCTCTCTGTAGAGACTTTATAAAGAATGCCAAAACCATTATTTTTATCATTACTATGTATCCACAGTTCTAAATATTCCTCAAATCCTCTGTTGGTTAAGTCCTAAATAATTGAAGTTACTGAATATTTTATATATAAAAAATACACATGTATATGTTTATTAATTTCCCTTTGCTGGACATAGTACTCAATACTCACAACTTAAAGGAAGTGAGATTTAGTTTGGTTCACAGTTTCATGGGGTTTAGTCCATGGTCAGCTGCCTTCAAGACATAAATCATGGCAAAAGAGGGTGGTGGAGCAAAGCTGCTTAATTGATGGCAGCCAGAAATCAGAGCAGGGAACAGGAAGGAGCTACATCTCTCTGACCCACGCCCACACACCCGGAAGTATATCACACCAGTGTTCTGGTGGCTCCCAAGTCCATAACACTGACACAGTCAAGCTTCAGTTTAGCACACATATTACTTGTGCATGATATTGCTTATCTTTTAGTGATATACATGGATACAGGTAGAACTCATTTCCAGAATAGGTTCTTAGCAGTTTGGAATCCTTCCAACAGGCTTCAGATGGAGTTAGAGTCAGCAGCCCCTGCTGTGCTACCTCCTTACAGCGGATTTGTAAATGAGCCACAGCCTCGAATAGGCGAAGAACTTGGTTATTTCAGTTCTCTCATTCTGTTTCTCCTTTCAGAATCTCTGTTTACAATGTGAAGCAGGTGAAACAGAGTGCTAATTAATAATGAGAAATAATGATCCTCTCTAGTCATCAAATCTGCTAGGTTTGCTACTGCTGTAGGACAGTTACTGTCACTTCTGCAGGCAGACTTACAAGAATGGAACCGTGAGGTTCCATCCTGAAAAGGTGCAGCTGTTGGTATTTTTTTAAATGACTGTTGCACTGTCAGTACTGCTCAAGTTTTAAGATGGATTATTATAAAGCAAGACTGAGAAAAAATACAGTTGTGCTGTTTGTGCAAAAAATGTATATGCTTGAATATCTGCTAAGTATCCAAGGACTCTGAGAGATGGATACCTTGGTTACTTTTGGAGAGGCGGATAATTTCACAAGTAGAAGTAAAGCTGTATACCCATTTTACAATTTCTGTTTTGTTTGCTTTGCTATACATACACTGAAACTTTTTTTAAAATGCTGAAACTGGAGGCGGCAGAGGCGGGGGGAAAAGTAAAAATGCTGAAACTGACATAAACTAACATTATAATAGTAAGAGCATGTAAGTCCCACCCAACAAAAAGAACGTCACTAATAACCCCACAGCCGCAAACACCCGCCACTTTGCAATGCCATATGTTTCAGGACGTGATCAGAGCAAGGCCAGGGTGGTCCCTGCAGGCTCCCTTGGGTGCAGCCTGATGGTCAGTGCAGTACCCGAGCTCCCTGGTACCAGGACGGTAAGCACCTTTCTCTCCAGAGGCTGCAGCACAGCTTGGGAAGCTCAGGTGCAGAGTGCAGCTAGAGAAAGGCCTCATTTCCCACTTCACTGCTCTTCTGCGGAGCCAAAGGTTAAACCTTTGAAAGTGAAAAGAGTGCACTGTGGGTGTTTTTATTTATTTATGTCTAGTGCCCCTTGCAGTTCCAAGGAGCAAAATGTGAGAAAGCTTGTTGCATTTATGGATGGTGCAAAGCCAGACAGTGCCAGTAGAAGCAGATTGGAAAGGAAACCAGTACAGGGGCTGCAGCACACTGGTTGGTAGAAGCACCTGGGATAAGGGATTACTGTACACTGAATTGAGCTTGGAATTTCTTGGCACATGCGCTGAAAAGGGGAATATAGAGTACATGGGTCTCTCTTTGAGGGGAAAGAATGTTTTTGCCAAACCAGATGGATATGTTCCTGATACTCAATGCAAAAAGGAAATTCAAATGCAAATTTTTATTTTAAAATAAGTAGGATGACTCATATCTTCACAGTGGCTAGAACCCCACAAGGTGATTGAAATTATCCAGTCCAAGTGTGCTGAATCTCACAGAATGGAAAATCTCATTGGAGTATCACATCTTCCCCGCTGTGTTGAGAGCCATTCTGGGTCCCTCGTGTCTCTTGCGTTTGGGTGTGTCTCTGTCTACGCTGTTCTTACTCCTCCAAACTGATGCCTTTTTGGATCTGATCTCATTAGCTTGGGTCTAGCAGTCAGTGCTGCTCTCCTGCCTGCTTGGAACTCCATGATCCCCTAGGTCTGAGGAGAGAAGACCCTCGCCTCCCTCCCAGCTCCTTGGTACTCCTCACTCCGTCCCCCCCCCACCCTCTCATAGTCCCGCTGTCTGGCTCTGCTCTCTCCCTTAGGGAATGCTTGTCTTTATTTATTTATTTATTTTTTTGCGGTACTGGGGATCGAACTCAGGACCCTGCGCTTGCTAGGCAAGCGCTTATTCCACTGAGCTATATCCCCAGCCCTGGGAATGCTCGTCTTGCCTAGCGGAGGCCTCTTTCTTTGGATCCATACTGTAAAGCTTTGGAGAGCCCCTCCTCTGTCTTTGTTCCCCTGTCCCTCTGTACTTCTGTCCCTGGGACTTCCCTCTCATCCTCATGCCTTCCTTACTAAATCATTAGCCCCGAGAGAACAGGCTCTGACCCAGCCTTTGCTCATTCTCTCCAGCTCTCCACACAGAGCCTGCTGTATGGGCGGGATCCGCAAGTAATTGGTGATAGCCTTCCGCTGTGGTGCTAAGTTGCAGTTGCACAGACAGGGTGGTTTATAAAGAACAGAAATCTATTCCTCACATTTTGGGGATCTGGGAAGGCCAGGTTAAAGGAACCATTGTCTTATGAGGCCTCACTGCAGCCTCACACTGTGGAAGGCAGAAGGCTAAGAAAGACAGCTCATTTCTGAAAGCCCTTTTATACAGGAGTTAGTTTGCTTATGAGAGCAGAAACCTAAATACCTCTCAAAAGGCCCCATCACCCAATACTGTTGCTTTGGGGACTGACTGTCCAGCACACAAATTTGGGGGACACATTCAGATAGATCATAGTAGCAGTGATCTAAATATTGCAGAGTGGCTCCATCGCCATACAACCGGAGCTTCACTGTGACCTCCTCAGAAGCAGTGCCTGCCACTGTCTGCATTCTGGTGTGTTTGATGTGATAGATACCATCCACCTGCGTGCTAGTTATTTTATGTATGTATTTATCTCACATATTAGGTTGTGGCCAGGTCTTGTCTAGGATCTAGCATGAGCCTCCTATAGTACTTGAGAAAAATGTGTGGAAAGAGGGGCACTGATTTAGCATCTTTGTAAGCCAGTCTTTAGGAAGACACCTTCCCCCTCTTGGTGGTATAACTTCTAGCAGAGTTTCTGTATTACATGTATCACAGATGGCTAATTGGCTACAAAGTCTTCTGTTCTTATCAGTCTCTCAAAAAATTAGTGAATGTGAATTCAGTCCTGCTTTCTGCACATATCTCAGACCTGGGGATATTTTGTTGCAAGAAATAGTGTTATACCGAAGCTAAATGCAAGAAAGTAAAACAGAATAGATATAAGTAGCAGGTCGTTTCCAGGAAGCATTTTCCAGGTTAGCATCCTCTACAGAAAGTGACTGCTGGACACTGGTTTTTAGAGGGGCATCTCTGAGCCACCTCCCAAGCCACCCTTCCGCTGCCCAGCCACCAGGTGCCATGCCCTAGCATTGGCTGTTTGTCACCATGATCCTGGAATGAGAGAATAACCCCACCTCCATTTCCTTTCCAACAGGCCGATTTAAACTGCAATATTCAAGATGATACTGGGGCCTTTTATGGTGTAACCAGTCAGTACGAGAGTTCTGAAAACATGACAGTCACCTGTTCCACCAAAGTGTGCTCCTTTGGGAAGCAAGTAGTAGAAAAAGTAGAGGTAAGTCGGCCTCCCAAGGTGAGGAGCCCCACTCCGGGGCAGCTGTGCCCTCCCCTCGAGGTTCACGGGGCAGAGTTGGACTTCTGATGTCTTCTCCTTTCCCTCCCCTTTTCTCAGTCTTTGCTCTATCACTTTGAAAAGGCAAAACGTTGTGGAAGCCCTTGAAAGCAGGTGGGAAATCCTGCTCGGCCCTGTCTGTCTGAAGTCAGTGCTGCCCTGCCAGCTGATTGCCTTGGCATGAAGCGCCCTGGGCTATCGGGAGGGAGGCGGGTGAGGGTGGGCCTTGGCACCTTCCTCCTGGTACGGGTGCATACACACCCCCGGATGTGGATGTTCGGAGAAATGTCAGGGTGGTCTGCAGCTGACTGGCATCAGCCTTCTAAAACCCTGACCTCTTGGGTTTGATATTGTTGCTTTTGCTATTTTCACTCGCTTCCTTTATTGTTTTAAATATATTTCATTCTGTGTTAGGATCAAATAGCTCCCTACAGTTTTTATATTTCCTATCTCCTTCCTGTTACAGAAGTGCATGTTTGTGTTATCAGGATTTATTTGATTGATTGATCGATTGATTGAAGTAATAGGATTGAACCTAAGAACTTTGCACTGAGCTATACTCCCAGCCTTTTTTGTTTTGTTTTTCAGACTTTTGAGACAGTCTCATTAAATTGCCCACGCTGGGCTCACACTTGAGATCTTCCAGCCTCAGCCTCTCAGAGTGCTGGGATTTGTAGTTGGCATTTGTTGCAAAGCTGTGCTTTCCAGTGTCTTCTACCCTCCCCTAGTCAGTCCCTCTTCGCTGAGGAGTTTTATTTTCAGTAGGTCCAGACCTCTTAGGACAAGGAGTGTAACCTGACAGTGGCAGAGGCTTTGTGCTGCAGAATGGAAAAGGATGCCCTATGGGGAGGGTGTATTCGTTATGGACTGACCCTCCCAGACTGCTGAAGGCAGGTTGGAGTTTGGGACCCAGACCATAAAGGCAGAAGAGGATCTGAGCGAGTTGATGTGATCATCACTGAAGTGTAGGGCTCACGAGCTTTCCTGAAATAAATGTCAGAAAGAAACTTTGAATGGCATCTGGAAACTTGAGTGCAGGTTCAAGAAGAAAAAGGGAGAATCAAAAGTGAGATTCATGCTTCCAGTAATGGAGGTAAGGAAAGCATGAATGTTCACAAGGATATAGGGGTGATTATAGGAGCAAGACTAGAATTCAGGAGACAGGAAAGACTGGATTTTCAACTGGGAGTTCTATACTTTAAGGGTAACTGAAGCTGGGGGAGTGGTGGGCCAGCTGCCTGGAGTGCCAGGGGCACAGCAGCCCGCTTGGGTGAGTGGGAGGGAGACACAAGCAGAAGAGCAGAGGCCCTGAACAAATTGGAGGCTGCATGCTGGCCGGGAAGCCCCCAGAGAAGCCGAGAAGGTGACAGGGCTGGGAAACCTCAGCGGTGACCACACAGTTGTGTAAAGAAGTAGTGCTAGTAGGTCTCCTTGTAGAGCTGGGATGTTAGTGATAGTTTGGGCATTTTGCCACCTCGTATTATATTCACCATTGGCTTCTGTGCTAACGTGCTTTCTTTTCTATATATATGTTTGTCATGTACAACATGATATTCTGAAGTATTGCATGGCTAAATAAGTTAATTCCCACATGTAATCCCTCTTTTGTGGTGACAACACTTAAAATCTTGCTTGACAGTTTTCAAAAACCAAACACCTTGGTATTAACTACAGTCACTGTTATACGATAGATGCATGGAGCCTACCCTGCTGACTAACATCACACCCTTTGTCATCCCCATCTTCTCTCCTGTGCTAGACCGCTGAACAGATAGATACTTGCCTAGTCCTGCTCTTTCCCACAGTTAGTGTCCTGTTGATATTTTCTCCTTTTTTAGGGTTCCATATTAGCAATTTGTGTTTTCTGGGAAACATCTCTGTTCTCTGGGTTTGCTTTGCTTCGTTTACCCTAAAGTTATATGACGTGTGCTCCTCTAATCCGCGCTGTGATTGCTGTTTTGCTTCTCTTCTTCTTTTTTAAGCATGTCAAGGGCTGATTTGGTCTTTTTAAAGAACCACTTTTTAAATGTATTCTGTCCACATTTTTAAGTTTATATTTCATTGATTTGCTCTTTTATCATTATTAATTTCCCATTCCTGGTTTCCTTTGATTGGTGGTTTGGTTTTCTTTTGTGGGTTTTTTTTTTTAAAGAAAATTTTAATGTGTTCTTAGTTCTGCAGTTTTTCATTATTAGTGATGAAGGTGTATGAGACTGCTTCCCTAAGTTTCATCAAGTAAAGTTTTATTTTGTCCCATAAGTTTGAATATATTTTCCTTTTCGCTGCTCTTTATGGAGCTTATACTGTCATTTTTATTGCTTTTTAAAAAATCTATAGTTATCTGAAGGCATTTCTTGTATTTAAGCATTTTCTTAGGGTCTTGAAATTGCATGTGGATTAGTCCTTCTTTCCTCCCTTTCTTCCTCCTATCCAGGCCCTCACAGTCAGTGTCAGGTAACCAGTTTTTTTCCTGAGATTGAGAAATCAGTTGTACTGTTGTTGAGCTAGGAAAGGAATTTCTTCAGGTTCTCTGGAGAGCTCTAACTTTCTGTGGCCTGTTCTGACAGATCTCAATCTTCAGGAAGAGAATTACTAAGCAGGATGCTATAGTTTTTGTTTTTGTTTATGTACCAATTTCGCACAAGGCAGGTAAACATTATGCCCTATAAACATACCAATAAAAATTTTAAAAAGAAAATATTCTTTAACTATCATCGTTTTACTTTTTTTTTGTCCTGGGAATAGAACTCAAGACCTCAGGCTGCCAGGCAGGCACTTACGCGCCGAGCTATATCCCCAACCCCCTTTTTACTTGTTTTTGTAAACTTTCAGAAAAAGAATGGATGGTGTATATAGAACAATTTGGATTTAGGATTTTTTTCAACTAAGTAACATTATTTGGACTGGAAAGGGTAGCAAGTCACGAGGCAATCAGCGCCGACAAGTTCTAGCTTACCAGCTGAGTACCAACAAAACCAGATGAAATCTTTGCATCAAAATGCATGGAGTACAAGATTTAAGGAGTTTCAAAGAAGTGGAGTACCATGGAGTACCAAAGTGTGACAGCCATGGCTGGTTCTGGTCTTTTGAGGTCACAAATATAAACATGTTCACATTCCTTTGTCCTCACAGACGGAGTACGCAAGGTTCGAGAATGGCCGATTTGTATACCGAATAAACCGCTCCCCGATGTGTGAATATATGATCAACTTCATCCACAAACTCAAACACTTACCAGAGAAATATATGATGAACAGTGTTTTGGAAAACTTCACGATTTTATTGGTAATGGCTTTGTCTCTTTCCTGCCTTGGCAGACTGTGCCATGAGGCTTGTTGACTGTAAGGAAAGTGGGCCAGGGGGCACCAACACCTTGGCCAAGGGCTCATGGCTGTTACATGGGACCCCATGTGGTCAGCTAGCAGTTGATTCACAGCATCCCTAAGCATTTGGGCCACATCTGGGCTGGACTCCGTAGAAGGGAAGGGGTCTCATCTGGCTGAGGTGTCTAAGCTGGCAGAATAAGAGTTCAGGTGGGTGGTCAAAGTGGTGCTCCTGGATTATCAACTGGTTGCACATTAAAAAGACCTGGGGACCTTATAAAAATCAAGCTGCACCCTACATGAGTTACACCAAGATCCCAAGGGTAGGACTCAGGCATGTACATGTCATTTAAGTTCCTCCACACAATCCCTGTGATGGGTAGATTTGTCTCAGCAGCTGTGTGGAATAGATACCCTAAGCAGAACAAAAGCAGAGTCAATAGAGTGGTACTTAAAACATTCCTTGACTCATTTCATGAAGGATTTCTAAAGCCTTGCAAGAAGGAAAATGTCCTAAAATAGAAAATAGAAGTGTCAGGACCAAAAGAAATAGTGGAATGCAGTGACCAGGAAGTGAAGGAAAATGTCCTCCATAGAATGAAAAATGTGGGGAAAACCTAATGGGTAGCTGGAGGCAAAGGAAGAGACTGTGGTACTGGAAATCCGTGAGGAGAAAGCTCCCGCTCTGGAGCCATGGGGTATGTGTGGTGTTTCCTCTAAGATTGAACTTTAAAACGTGTTTCTCTTGGGGACTTCATTTGGAAATTTGGTAAAGTTATTAAGAACAGTGTTGTTCTCAAAATATACTTATAAAAAGGCAGTAATGAATTTCCTAAGGCTTCTTCTTAAAAAGTAACATGCCTTGATTACACTGAAGAGAAAATGCCCCCTAAAAACTTTGTGGAAACAATTTTGCTGAAAAGGCTAAATTGCGGTCAAATACTGAGCCCTCTGGAGGCCTGCTTTATTACTATTTTTCACCAGAATTAAGAACTAAGATTTACAGTAGGAATTCTTTATCTGTTGTTTTGCTTCCCTTAGGGCAGTGGATCTCAATTAGTGAAGTACTGGTTTTTAAAAAAAAAACAAAAAACAAGCTCCTCACCCCATTCCCAAAACCCACTTTATACCTTTACCTTTTGCCTGTTTTCATGGTGTAAGTTGCCCTCACACTGGGCAATTTCAAACTGTGGTTGTTCAGCTCACAAAATAACTTAATATGTAAGCACTTACGTGGAGCCAGCTCCCCTCTACCACCGTTAAATAGGTCAAATTTAAAAATTAAAACCCTTTGCATATTAGATTCTCCTGGGAGGTTTTAAAAATCTGAGGCTAGGGCACCACATCATGTTTTTGTGTTTTCTGAAGCTTTTCAGGTAGTTGTAGCAAGTAGCCAGTACTTTGAGCCACAGTGACAGGCAGCTGGCAGAGAAGCTTTGGGGTGTCCCAAGGCTCACAGCCACTCAACTGGCCTGCTTTCGCAAACATAATTTTGGCATGTACATTTCAATTATTCTAGGAAGAGAGTGTCAGTGGAGTCTTAAAGGTGCTCTTGTGCCTCTAAAATTTAGAAACAGTGTGGGGGAAGATTGAGAATTTCTGCTCTTTAAGTACTGTTCGTGAGCGGCCTTGTGTCTAATGGTCTTTTGGTGAAAGCAGAGTAGCCCACAGCATGGGTGCTGGCAGGGCAGGGACTAGTCACAGCAGTGCTCTCTGCTGCTGTGTAAGAACCGGGCAGCAGCACCCTAGAACGCAGGTGAGCAGGTGAAAGTAGGCATCCTGCTGTAGCCTTTAAACAGCCCCAGGCATTATCTGATGCTCTGTTAGTGCTTAGAGCACAGCTACTCACCTCCTTTGGAGGGAGTCTTAGCTATTGCTAAAAACCAGCCCTGTGTCTGTTTCTGCACACTAAGGAAGTCTCTGACATTCAACCTCCAGGATCTCAGCTGGGGTAAAATACAACAAGGAAATATCAGAGCACCAGTTTGCCACAAAGCCCGGGTAGCTGTCACGGGACACACTTGACTTCAGCCAGCATAGCTGTCCAGAGATCTCATGGAGTTAGGTTAACTTTAAAATGAGTCATTGAGCAATTAAATACATTTCTTTGATATGAGGGACTAAGAGGTGTCAGTAAATGTCCCCTAGAAAGGATGTAGCCTTAGAAAATCTGAAATTAAGCCAGTGCTCTTGGATTATGAAATTAAAACCATCTAATCGTCCTAGTGATCACTGAACAGAACAGAGACAGCAGTTGAACAGTGGGCCAAGTATTTCTACTGTCTTGGGTCTATTTTGTACTGGTCTCACTTGGTAGCTCAGGCTGGCTTTGAATTTACTATGTATCCCAGGCTGGTCTCATCTAAGGTGATCCTCCTGTCTCAGCCTCTTGAGTGCTGGGACTGCTGGTATGGGTTTGCACTACCACGCCCGGCCTTCTACTGTCTTCTGAGGTAAGATTCAGATATACAGGCTGATTAAAAATAGTCTTTTTTTTATTTCTCCTTTGAAATCTCAGTCACAAAGCCAAATCTAGAAGAACTATTTTCTAGCAAGTTTATAAGATAGAGATTTTAGGCTCTCTGCCCTGTCAATCTTGGACAAATGTTACATTCTGAAATTCTTCATGCAAAACTGTGAGGTCATTTTTAATTCCCATTTTTAATGGGTAAAAAGTTTAAGACCTACCCAACGGCACAGAGCCAATGACAGACACAGATTAAGACTTGAAGTGACAAAAAAGACACTTTGTAAGATCTTTTATGATCATCAAATTGGAAGACTCGGGCTTCAGACCCAGCTCAACCTGATAACCTTGGCTAAGTCATTTAAAGTCTTCAGAACTCAGTTTCTGCCTCTATTTATAAAAAAGATGCCCGTATCTACATTGCCCCCTCAGCGCTGACCACTGAGAATGCTTTAATGCATGCAGCTAAAGCCCAAGGAGATTGGATTAGCTGCCAGGAAATAGTTCAAATAAAACACAGCTCAGTACCTAGTAAGCCATGGCCTGATAGGGCAAGAAGGCAGGTGGGAAGCCATTGAGATATCGGGCAGTTGTGGCATGGTGTGCTTGGAAAGCAGACACCGCAGAAGCACAGGATGCTGAAAGGATGGTACCTTGCTGGATAAGCATGCGTTTTTCAGACTTACCAGCTATCCTTAGGTGTCAGTTGTTCGTGGGTCCTGTGCGGGAACTAGACCAGATGAGCAGTCAACCTGGGGTCTGAGGAGGAAGGCAGGCGTTCATCATGTTGTCACTCAGTGGATGGGAACTAAAACTGTCTCTGGCTACCAGCAGAGGGCTACAGTGCTTGCCGAGAGCTTGTGGGTAATACGCTTCGACCTTCTTCTGGGGGTTCTCGAGGAAGGAGCAGTTGTGGGAGATCTGCCAGTAAATAGGCACCCGTAAGCTAATTAACTACAGCAGATTAACCCGGCAGCGCCTTCTCTGTCCCAGGGGAATATAACAGCAGGCACTCATAGAGTTATGATGTCCTAGGAGGCAATCTGTGGGAAGCACTTAATAGCTCATAGATGTATAGTAAATACTCAGTATATGTTGGCTTTTATGTGAATTTCCATTCATTCAGCAGATATTTATTAAGTGACTATGTCTACCATGCTAAACTAGTTATTGGGAAATATGGTCTCAGTTCTTCAGGAATTTATAGTCCACTAGCTGAAATGGATATTAAAAAGAAAATCTCACAAGTGCGTAGGGAAAGTCAGAGCTTTAGCTAGAGACCATAAACTTAGGTGCCTTAAGCACAAGCACAGCTTCACAAGGGTGAAGCAGCCTAATGTATTCGAGGAAGATTAAATCTGGACAAGCAAGACTAGGATTTCAGATTCAAAATGCTTTCAAACACAGGAAGCATCCCTGGAAGCACATGGGTGGGGACACTTGATTCTATTTACTTTTACAAGAAGGTTCCTTCTGAGGATGCCACAGAGACCTGAGAAAGAGGGAGGCAGGAGGTGGCACAGGGACCTCACTGACATGGGCCAGGGAGCTCAAGGTCTGAGTGAAGGTGAAGCCCTGAGCGGGGGTGGTGGTGGGGTGGGGAGTGGTAGGGGGAGGGGGAGAGGAAGAGAAGGAGAGAAATGCCTCAAGAGGGGCAGCAGATGGATAAATATGAGGCGGTGAGTGTGTTAATTAGCTTCATTTAACCATTCCTCAGTACATACATATAACACCACATTGTACCCCATAAATTTCTACTATTCTTATCTGTCAATTAAAATAAAAATAATAGTAGCGTAGAATTCATGATTACCCTCTGGGACAGAATTATAGAGAATCCCAGTGGTTGTAAGGAAATTTGCTTTTAAAAAACTGAACACACAAGCCATCCTACTTTTGTAGTTGCCTCCTGGGCTCACAAAAGGGGGGTGAGGCCTTGTCTCTGAGGTCTCCCTGCCATATGGCATGATGTTTAGATGGTTCAGGTGAGACCTGTAGCTTGCCATCTGTGCTGCAGATATGTAATCCACCAAATCAGATTTATGAGTACTGCTGTCCACTTGGGGCACAAGAGCACTGACTTCATGTATGTGGTGTTATATACCTGTACCTTTTTCTTTTTTTCAAACAGGTGGTAACAAACAGGGATACACAAGAAACTCTCCTCTGCATGGCTTGTGTATTTGAAGTTTCAAATAGTGAACATGGAGCACAGCATCATATTTACAGGCTTGTAAAGGACTGAACGTGGTTATTTATATATATAGATATCTGTATATATATACACACACATACGTGCACACACACACTCTCTCCATTATCAAACAACTGACTGTAAACCTCACCACACAGGTGGTGCCCTGGCCCCGAGGTCACCCCGACTTTTCTAAATCCTCTTTGAGTGAAGTCATTTTTTTCATGTGTTCATATTATCATTGTAGCTGTGAAGTTCTGGTACAGTTGTAAAAAGAGAAATCGAGTTGTTTCTATGTGTTCTTCAGATCTGCAGCCCACAATTCCTCGGGAAAGGTGAACCTCGATAACCTGTCTCACTCTGCGGAGACCTCTTTCTTATTGTGGTAGAAAATATTAAGACAGAGCATTGGCCATGGGACATTTACTGCCTTTATACAAATGTATTTACTTCTTCTTTTTCCAACATAAAATTCTTGTTTTAAGATACAAGTAAAATTAATCTTTAAATATAAATGTAAATTAGTACACAAAACTAAGAATCTTTAGACTTATCTTTGTAACTAATTAGGGTGCAAGTTATGAAAGAATGTAATTCACTAAATTATTTTTTAAATGAAATCTTTCTTTCTTTTTGAAACCAAATGTTAAACTATAGCCTTAAGAAATGCTTGGTAGAAATACCCTAATGAGACAAATTTGTACTTTTTTCCTCAAGGTTAAAACTAATCTCCTAATCCATTAAACTCTTGAACAGATATTACAAAGGAAGAAAATTTTACCCCTTATCCTTAACATATATAGTATATTTAAAAATGTAAAATTGTATTGTACTAATGTGATGATTGATTATTTAATGAAAAAATGGCTCTTTTGCAATAAGTAGATAAATACTGAAAAATCTAAACTTAAAATGTTTATAGTCTTGTGTGCAGTTATATTTTATATGGACAACCAAAATTTTTATTAAGATGAGTAAATATTTGAAATTTAATAGCAAAATTTTAAATTGGCATGAATACTGCACTGTGAGCTGCAAAGTATAGAGAATCCTGTGGCTGGGAGAAAATTTCATCAACCAAACAAATAAAAAAGGCTCATCAGGTTTAGCATCTCTGCTCCCCAGAAAATTGTAAACATCCTCACCAGCCTGTGGATAAATCCTTCCTTTCTAGTGACCCAGTATACATAATGACTATAGCTGTGCGTGTGCGCGCACTGCATATACACTCTTACTGGACATCGATTTGGTGTTGCTCAATTTGTAAGGTGCTGACAAGTATTGTTTCCCAGTCTGCATCTATTGACTAAGCTAGATTCTCTCTAAGGACATCCATTTCCTTCACATCTCTCAACAAGTGACAAAGGCACTTGTTTGACTTAGGTTTTAGAGGCCCAGCTATTTCTCTGTGACCTTTTCAAATAGGCTCCATCTCTTTCCAGGAGAGATTCAAGTTTCCAGTCCAGATACTCCAAAGTATTGCCCAGGCAAGTAGGTTTCATGTGGCCACATGTCTTGGGTTATTTCCATAAGTGCTTCGTTTTGGGAGAGCAGGGGGGACTCTACCCCTCAACTTTCCAGAGGAAAATGGTGTTTTTATAACTGCGAACATGATAGAACATGAAATACGCTTTGTAAGCTGTGAGGAATTCAAGATTTTTTTTCACCAAGGCCAAAAGATAAAAACCTAGTTCTACCACATCCAAGTAACTTACACATCCCCTCCCTTGGCCACCACCTGCTCTGGCCTTCCTTGTACTTTGTTCAGATCTTATAGTCATGAGTGTGACCATGTAGCTGGCATATGGCAAACAGCGCAACACTGGACTAAGCCTGGCCTCTGCCATACACCCCCTAGTCACGGGGAAGAACAGAGGAGGACATGCAGACTTTCTCATTTGGAATGCAAGTCCGTTAATAAACCAGCAAGGCAGTACTCCTCTTCCCCCAAAACAAGACTATCTTTGTTCCCTGTTCCAATCTGGACTTTGGAGAATTGCCCCAGGGCCCCACTCATCAGTGTGGTCTTCAGCCCGAGCACTTAAGTATCTTCTATAGTCATGACGGTAGGTTCGGATGAACACACCTCTTAGGGATGTTTCTTTGACTTCTATTCCCTGCATCTTTCATCAAGGGAACCCTCATTCTTCCAGGACCAGCACTTAGAAGCTGGTGCAAATGATGCCATGTGGCTAACTTCAGGGAGGAGATGCCTGGCTCAAGTTCCACTGGGAATGGGGCTCCTCTGTGCTACTAGGAGGGCTCTTGGGGTTTACCTGCTAAAGCGCAGAAGAGGCAGGGACCCAGGAAGACCAGCTAGAGGATAACCTCATTGCCCACATCCTCCTTTCAGTGCCCTTGCAGTTAAGTTTTGGGAGTTGGCATGGATGACACTGAAAATTACTTTTGGCTTTTAAAACAGCTATAAGATTTTAAATTCTCATAAGTATTTCTCCAGAAAATGTGTGTTCCTTATATTAACCACTGGTCTAGTTAGCCCAAACGCTTAGGCTAGCTTTTCTTTGTCGCTCCCAAATCAGACCCTTGGGTAGGCTTTGTGTCCTCACCCCTAATTTGAGTGTCTTCGACCCTCCTTTGTCCTTTATGGTTGTTCCTTCTCTTGTTGTCTTAAAAGCTTCCTCAACAATAAGGATGCTTCTCTAAGACCCATCCACTCTTCCCTTCTGGGTGCTCTCATCCTGAGGCCCTCAATGCCACATTTGCAGGAGTAGCTTGCTTTCTCACAGTGGAGTTTGGGGGCCAGTTTTGCACAGGGAGGAGCTGATGAACAGAGCTCTCTTGGCATTTATTTCTGTCAAAGTAATTGATCTAAAGAGCAACCAGGACTTCAGAACATGTCTAAAATCTCAAGAGTGTCCAGGCATCCTAATATCAAGATTTTTTCACCTCAACACTATTTGACATTTTGTGCTGGATAATCCCTTGTTGTGTGGGGCTGTCCTGAGCCTTGTAGGAGGACTGCTAATATTCCTGGCCTCTACCCAGCAGCACCCTTCCCCTAGTTGTCACAGGCCACAGTGTCCCCAGACATTACCCCATGTTCCTTGAGGCTCAACAGCACGCCCAGTCTTAAGTGACTACTCTGAGTCTTAGGGTCATATTAGCACATTGGTGATGGTTTTCCCTTTTATTTCACCCCGCAAAAGCTCTCTGCTGGGAATCTTGTTTCAGGTCCTCGAGAGGCAGGTGGGAATATTAATATTAACCAGATGACACTGTGTTTGTGTTTCCTCCTGTTTCCAAACTTCTCTCCTAACCATCTCTCAAACTACAAGTATTCTTTTGCTCATCTTTGTCAAAGTTAAAACCCAGCCAATCACTTTAGTCCCTGTTATCAACTAATATCTATTTAAAGAGCATTTCTGATTTGACATTCAGCCCTGAGTTTACCAGGGGTTAAAAAAAAACAGAAAAAGATCCAGTAATTTTCATTGTCATGAAATCATGGATGTCATCATCAAACCTTCCATCGCTTCAGTTGATTTCTCTGGGGTGCCTCTACATTCTGCCTCCCTGTCAGTACGGTTTGTAGAACTTACTGAAACCTCCAAAACTCTTTCTTTCCATCTCTAGGATGGAGAGAGGGAAGATCTGTTCCAGAAAAGGGGTCATAGCATTTTTCTTTCCTGAGCTAAAAGAGAGCACAGGCTACTCTCCTTCATCTTATGGGTGAGAAGATTGGTGCCCAGAGGGGACATGGGGTGACTTGCCCCAGACACCCTGCTGGGTGGTGACAGTTAAGGTGAGGACTCTTCAGGGCTCTGCCTCTTTAATCCTTGGCCTCTTCCTGCAGAGACCATTCTTTTTAGGTGCTCTATGCTTACATGATCCCAAGAAGGTGTGGAGAGGGTTGGTCAGACAAGGCAGCAATGCCCGGTGTCACCTGCTAGCTACCCTGCGGTGTGTCCCTACCTGCCCTGGTCTCTGAGGCATCCACAAGCGGGAGGAAAAGCTGATGAGCCTTTTCACTTCCTCTGAGGAGGACATTTCACCTGCCACAGGCTCTGAGTCCAATTTATATTTGCTGAGCATCCCAGCAGCAAAGTCCTGCCTAAAACCAGCCCCCGATCTGAGCACTTGGTGTTAAAAGTCCCCATGTGACCTTTAAACTCAAGGCTTCTTTAGGTTTCAATACTGTGGTGGCATTAGCCGTTGTTTTTGTACAACCGTAAATTATTTCAATCACATGAGAGGACAGTCAGTTTTACAAACCAGGTACATGTAATTTGTATACTTTTGTATATGCTCTGGTACACTACACGTGTCCTAACAAAGGGTAGAGCTCATTCTGTCTGTCGGTGTTCATGCCTGTGACACTAGGGGGACGTCTGCATTGCTTATTTCTTTATGTTGATGTTTCTTGGCAAAGCCCTGCATGCATCATTTCTGAAAAGCCTTAAATCTCGGAGACATTGCTTGTAGGTTCTGCAGTGCCAGAGGCTGCCTCAGAACTGTGAGCCCTTTTGTAAGCTGGAAGCATTTCTCTTACTACTGTTACCTTTTAAGGACGTTTTCAATTCAGAGCTGCCAAAGCGTTCAGTAAGCAGTGCCTTAGTCATACCTTAGTCGTGCCACCAGCCTTCTCTCACACCTATCTTGTTGTCTGCTCACAAATTGGCCCAATCTTTGAAGCCAGACAAAAAAAAAAACTTGTTGTTTTTGTTATTTTGTTCCTTAAGCCCATTTTTCTCTGGTTCTATTGGAAACTTGGTGACTTGGTCTAAAATCTGAAACTGAATTCAAGTCAGTTCTTTGACCACACTCTCCAATGTCTATACCAAAACAAAAGGTTGCAACTCTGTGGTTTACTATGAAAAGTAAATTGTACTTTTATTGTTGCCTTTTGAATTCATGACCAAATACTTAGCTATTTGTGAATCTTCTGCACTCTAGCATGAAAGTGCCTTTGGTTTGAGATTCCAGCTTAGAAAAGTGCTGCCATAATAATGAAAATTTGTAGAGAGACCAAAAATATTTTGAGATCACCGTAATGCCTTTGGTTTACCGGGATAAGTAACCAGCCACAGGGCTCTGTTCACAAGAGTACAACGCAGGCTGCCTCCTGCAGCTCTGTCCACCGCACGGGAACCCCACCTGCGCTCACCCACAGCACACCACAGCAGGTGGGACCCCGAACTGTTGTGCTGTGTGTGCCGACCACCCGGCGCGCCGCTTCTGATCGTCACCCAGCCCTGCATCCCTGTGAAGGAATTTCCACACAGACAACAGAATCTCGGCCAGTGGACGGATGGGACTGCTTTCGCCTTCTCTTTGTGTCTGCTGAGTCTCTCTGGAGACTCCCGTTCCCACTCACATGACAGCGCGCACTTACCTGGTTCACGCGAGAATACCACTGGGAAAGTTGGAACCTTCAAACTGAGAAGACAGTGCAGAACAAAAAAATGTGTTAGGGTCATCACAATTGAAGTGTTCTTCTGAGGGCAAAACTGCTGACTCTGAGTGTTGTACATGAACATGCTATGAGAGACTTCCAAAGAGCACCACTCACAATTCGGCCTTTGCAAAGAATGTTCCAGCCCTTGAAAGGGGGGCAGCTGTTCAGTCTGTGTCGGCTCTTACCCAAACCTTGTCTAAATTGAGAAAACTGATAGAGGTGAGGAAGAGGAATGAAAAGGACGAGGCAAAAAAAAAAAAAAAAAAAAAAAACTAAACAAAAAACCACCAGCCAAAAAGAAGCCAGGAAAGAAGTGATTTTTTTTTCCTGCTAATATTGATGTAAAAATAACATGAGACAACTTTGAAAGTTAGCCTCTCTTCATACATTGTTCTGTGTATCTCTCCTGGTGTCTGTAGCCTCTTTAGGCTGTGCAGTTCTACCCCAAGTTGTGAGTTCTTAGCAGAGTTCCATAAGCAAACACTGAAGTGGAAAGGAAAAGGACCGTACACAAGTGTGAGTTAGCTGCCGGGATTCTCAGCTTCTCCCCACCAGGACTGTATACCACAACTTGGAAGCAGTTAGTCACATGTGTTTTTTCCTGCTCCTCTTTTGAGCTGTTACTGTGTTTTTGTTTGATAATAGTTTTTCTCTCATAGACTCTTGGCTTATAACTTTAATAATGAAGGTTTTGTGTTTAAAATGTATGCATTGCAAAGGTAGTTTCACTGAAGTCATGCACCCTTAAATAAGATGAAATGTTTCTATTTATTGTCCTTGCTAAGCCGTAACTTGTGTTACTCTGTGAATCTTCATTGAGTCACTCATACGCCACACTATGTCATTTTAGTATTGGAAACGGCATTTCCCCCCCCCCCCGTTTGTCACCAGGTGGGATCAGAATTCATTAGATTGCACTGTGTTCCAGTTGACCCTCACCTGACTTCCATGATGAGATGGCTTTGCTGTCCCCTGCTGTAGGAGAGCAGACAGAACCTAAGCATCAATCCGTTGGAAATCAGACCCTGATTTTTTTTTCATTTTTTGCATTAATCATTTTCTGTCATTAGTTTTCACTGTGTAAAGTCTTATGTTAACTATACTTTAGAAAAAAATGTGCATCTATCTCCCTGTTACCTCCTTGTAAGATTTACTTCTGTATGCCTTTTTTTAAAAAGTAGGCTTATAATTGCAGACAAGGAAGAAGAAACAAGTAAAAACAAAAACAGTACGTGCCTAAAAAAAATGACAAAAAAATGTTTTTGTAACATTTAAAGAACCTGAATAGCCTTTACTGCTCTAATGTGCTCCAATTTCATGTAAATTGGTTTTTGCCCATGTGTATTTGTTCACATTCTAAACGACGTAATGGGTTCTCACAGTCTGTGTGTCTGCCTCGTGCGTAGAATGGGCTTGTGATGTAAGCTGTCATCTGGTCAGTGGTTCCTTTGATATTGTACTGCTGCTGGGACTGCGCTGTAGAACCTGCCTTCAGGCAGTGGGTTCCTCTGGGGTTGATGGGTGAGATGGGGGTAGGGTGGGCAAATTCACACGTCTCCTTAACCTATTTGCAGAAATGTTCAAAAGGCATTTGGTTAAACCTCTTGGCAGTACAGTATTCTTGTATCTGTTAATGTTTGTGTTTAGGTACTGGTACCTTTTGTTTAAAAATGTTCTAAGTGTTGGCTTTAAAGTGAATTTATCTTTAGTATGATAGTTATATGAAAATTATAGGGTTTGTGTGCAGAGAATTTTTTTATAAAGTGCTTTGTAAAAAAAATATGTATTCTAGCTTTCGCGGTACATATGTGTGATAACTTTAATATCCATGACAGTTAAGTGCAATTATTTCATCACTCTAAAAATGCTATTTTTGTGTCAGTTCCTGCAGGTGTTTTCATGTCTTTGCAAAGTGACACATTTTGATGCCTTCTTGATAAAAGTGGTAGACATTTTGTAGCTTTCTAGAAACTTTGTATTCATACGGTATCAATGAAAAATAAAGAAAATGAAAGTGTGGGTCACCTTTTTTATCTGCAAAAATGTGTGTTGCTGAGAGTGAAATATGCTTTTGTGTAGGGAGTGACATGCAGGAAAGTTAAACAGGTCAACATCTTGATCCATTTGATAGTGTCCTCCAAGCCCAGTCTAGTAACTGGATTGATATTATATCTAACAAAGTGTCTTAAATCAGCCACAAGGTAGTCCCTCAAGACTTTGTGTCTCTCTGTAGTACCAAAAACTTTTCACAACAGCTCATATGGATCCTACATACACTCTTTGAGAACCCACATCCCATGTACCACAGCAGAATCTTTGAGCAAAAAGCACACAGACTCAACCATTGAGTACTTTTAACCCAGTTTGCAGGGCACATACAGGAGCCAGGGGCAGAGCACAGAGTAGGGAATTCAGAGGTAAACAGCCTGATCCTGCCTGGCAGGTACTTAGGTTCTGTGGTGCTGTGGCCTCCAGGCCCTTGTCCTCATTCTCTGAGGAGCTTGTGATCGGCTTGTCTGCACGTGCGCATGCACACCACCAGTTCACAGTTCCCTGTATGCTGAGTGCTGTGCCCATTGCGTTGGCACACAGTACATACATTGTGCCCTTTGTCACCGTAGCCCCAGGGACATACTGCCTCCAAACTGAGGCTCAAGAAAGCAGCTCATCCAAAGTAGGACTAACAGAGGTGGAGCCTTAAATAAGGTCACCTTGACCCTTCAACCTGAACTCTTGGATGCTGTATTTTGGCCGTGCATGTACTGTGAAGCAGCACAAGGCTAAGGGAGAAAGAACTTGCTTAAATTATACTGACCTTGGACTTCTGACAGTGACACTGAATGTATCGTGGGATCTTTAGTTTGACAACCAGACTTGAGAGGTTTTCCTTATTTCTTTGAAATAAAAGCTGCTTGAAATCCCAAGAACCCTAGAGAAGGGCATGAACAGAGAACTAACATGCGCTTGCCTTACAAATAAACATCTTTTTTAGATGGCACTATTGTTGGTGGGTGACTGAGCAGCTGGAGGGGAACTGTGGTGCATTTGGCTGATGGTCTGTGACATGTCAGGCATATATTCATATGTCAGGAAAAGGGAGACTGCTCTTCTATAGGGAAATAGGCTTCTGGTGGATTCACTGTGTCTTTTCAGTAAATATTCTCCCCATCTGTTTTGGCTTCCAAGAAGCTGAGAATTAGAATTTATACCCGGTGCAATTGATAAAGAGCCAGCTAAAATTAAAAGCACGGAAAGATTGAAAATAAATAAAAAATGTATGCTAGTAAATCAGACATCAAAAGAGAGCTAGTGTAAGTACATTATCTCAAAGTAATATAGCTCAAGGCAAAGATTTAACTGCTAGAGCTAATGAAGATTACCTCAAAATGACATGAGAGGCTGCGTGTAGTGGCTCATGTCTATAATCCCAGCACTTGGGAGACTGAGGCAGGAGGATCATTGCAAGTTGAAATCAGCCTGGGGTACAAAGTGAACTCAAGGCCAGCCTGAACTGCATAACAAGATCCTATCTCTAAAAGATAAAAGAAGATAGTATGAGGAATGAAGATAATAAACTTGTATGTACCTAATAACATAGCTTCAAATTACATAAAACAAAATTGGATAGATTCGTTACCATACTGGGAGTTATTTAAACATCTGAACTCATTGTTACAGATCAAGCAAACCTCCCACCCTAAAAACGTGTAATACAGAGGTATGAGCAGTATAAGGTGCTGTTCTAATTTATTTTCAAGTACACATGGAATTTTTATAAAAATGGGCCTGCCCAAAGTCACAGCAAGATAGTATGGTTTATGAGCCACGTCTGACCCACTATTTTTGTGAATCAAGTTTTACTGGGACAACAACCACTCCATTTGAAATAGGCTGTGATTCTGAGAACAGGCTTAGGTCTGAAAGGATGAATGAGGAATGGCGATTTTTCAGTCCTGGTGCCTTCTCACCCAATCTTGATGTTTTATGATTAAAACAGTCAAGCGCACCCCTGACAGCTGCCCACCTGTCTTAGTAACTCACCTAGTTGCTGAGACACAGCACTCAATACCTATAACTTAAAGGAGAGGCTCATCTCAGCTCATGAGTTTTACAGGTCTCCATCCATAACTGGCTAGCTGCACAGCAGGAAGGACATAGTAGAAGGATATGGGCAGAGCGTAGCTGTTCGTCCTGTGCCAGCAGAAAGCTGAGGAGGGAGGTGAACATTTCCAAGTTATGCCCCCAGTCACCTACCTCCATCCAGACCCTACTTCCAAGTCAGTTACCACATGATCCAGTCACCTTCCAAAATCCCCACCTGATTCTGAACACACGAGGTTTTGGGAGACATTCTAGATAGAAACTGTCCCCAGAAAACTTATGCTCATCTCACTGTACAAAGTGAGTTTTGTCTCTCAGAGTCACCAAAGCCTTAACAGTTCCACCGTTGCTGAGAAGTCCCAAGTCCAAAGTCTCTGAAGCTTAAGGAAACTCTTAGCTGTGAGTCCCTGTAAGAATCACAAAGAAGATTAAATATTTCAAATGGGAGGAACCGAAAGATAGAAGCAATTGGAAGCAAGATCAAAACCCAGTAGGGCAAACATTAAATCCTGTGTCTCTGTCCAGTACGCAGGGCTCATTGTGGTGAGATGTGTGCTCAAAGGGACTTGGGCAGCACTACCTCTGGAGCATTACTTGTTGCACCCCTCATGTACTCTCTTGGGGTCACTGTGCTCACTGCCTACACCTTTCCTTAGCAGATGGTCCACATACCTGGCATCTCCAACTTCCTGAGACAAGCATTTCTGGCTTTTGTCTCACAGCTTCATGCATTGCCAACTGGGGCACACTGCCTGCCCTGAAATCTGATATTTGGGTGGAACCCTCCCTAACCCCACAACTCTTGCATTTGCATGCCCACAAAACCAGCACCATGTGACTTATGGGGGCCTACAGTGAATGACACCAAATTGCCACCAGCGGAAGCAATAGCTGGTTCCCCTTTCATAATTAAAAATGTCCCAGCCCCAAACTATTATGTGTGTCATTTCTCTGAATACCTGCGCTGGGACTTCATGTGCATCTTTTAAATTCTGCCAAATCCCTTTATGCCTCCTTCTGATTCATCTTCAAGATGCTTTCTCTGTGATAGGAGGCAGCAAGCTTGCTACTTACATTGCAGATTGAATGGGTTTAGGTTCCTCATTGCTACTTTGGGAAGCTCCTAGGGCCCTGTCTGGTGACAGCTGCTGAGGGAGTTCTTGTTCCCAACTGAAACCTTGTGACCTTGACTTTTACTGTCTACATTTATGTCTACCTTTTGCCCTTCTGAGCTCTGACCAGAATCTCCCTTTAAGCTCATTATGCAACATTCCAGGTTTTCTCTAGCTGGTATCTCCAAACCTTTCCAAACTTCCCCTGGGAACCAGTTCCAAAGACTCCCAAACCACATGGTTTTGCATAGTCACAGCAATGGCCCCACTTCCCTAGCACCAAAATCTGTCTCAGTCACTTTCCTTGTCACTGAAGCAATACCCAATGCTCATCCACAACTTAGAGGAGAAGAGGTTTATATTGGGTCATGGTTTTAGAGGTCTCAGTCTGTAGCTGGCTGGCTTGAAGGTGGGAAGCTGAGAGAGAAGGGAGGAGTGTGGGAAGGAGATTCACCTTTCCAGGTTATAGCCCCAGGGACCCACCTCCAGCCAGGCCCCACATTCTAACATCAGGCAAGTCAGCTGTAGTGCTACTATGATCCAATCACCTTCCAAAATCCCTACCTCTGAACACACGCTTTGGGAGTACCATCTCGATCTAAACCATAATACCTTTTACCTTGTCCTTGCCTTCCCATGATCTGGTTAGCTATCTCCACAGGCACTGTGGGGCTGTGCTCCTTTCCTTGGGGGTTTGTTGTTTCTACCCCTTTGCCTCTGACAGCTAAGTGCTGCCACCTGGATTCAGCTATTCCAGAACTTTATCATCTGTTTGCTCAAGGAAAACTAACATGAATACCTGCTACCATCCACCCTGGCTTGCAAACCACCTCTGAGTTTCTAAGCGGTATTGGTGCCCAGTTACCAGTGCACTCATTACAGACTTCTGGGACACATGCTCAAGCAGTGAGTGCTGTGGTCTTAAATTATCAATGCATCCCATGAGCACTGCCTTGATAAATTTTCTGAGCCCTGCCTCAATATTTTGCTGTCTTATTTTTCTCTCATTACTAAGACAAAATACCCAATGCCCAAAGTTGAATGGGAAAAGGTTTATTTAGCTCATAGTTGGTAGAGGTTTCAGTCCGTAATTGGCTGGATCCAAGGCAGGGTAGCATATGGCAGAAGGGTAACAGTTCATGGTGGCAGAAGACAGCAAAAGCAACAAGAACAAAAGGGGAAAGACAAGCCTCTTTCTCCCTTATACTGTATGAACTCTACTCACCCTAGGGTGAGTGTAGTGCTCACACCCCCAACTTCAGCACTAGACACTGAATCAATCACAAATCCTAGTTTCAGCTGCCTCTAAAAAGCCTGTCCCCCATGACACCATGAGACTTTAGGGTGACATCCAGACACAACTCATAGCATTCTACCCCTGACCCCTCCTCCCAAAGATTCATGCACATTCCTTTATGCAAAAGGCATTTAGTCCATCTCTGAGTTGCCGAATTCTTAACAGTCTCAACACTGCTGAAAAGTCCAAATCCCAAGTCTCCTCCAAGATGTAAGACAAGCTCTTAGCTGTGAGCCACTGTAGAAATGAAAGTTAAACACAACATTTAATGGGACAAGGTAAACATTTTCATTCCAAAAGTTACAAATTGGGGAATACAAAGAAACGAGACCCAAGCAAGTCCAAAATCCAGCAGGGCAAACATTAAGTCCTGTAGCTCCATGTGCAGCATCCAATACAACCTGACAAACTGTGAGCTCCAAAGGGCTTGGGTGACTCCACCCCCATGGCGCTTCTGGTGATTGTAGCTTCCACAGCTTCTCTCTTGGCCTGGCTTTGCTCCCTCTTACAGGTTGTCGTACATGATCCACGTTCCCAGCTTTGCCAAACTTTTAGGGTTTCCACTGCACCTTTGGCTTCACCCTCACGGCTGCACACTGCCTAGCCTCCCAGGCCTTCTGAAACTGGGGTGGAAGTCTTGCTAACCCCACAACTTGAATTCTGCATGTGCCTAAAACCAATGCCATGTGAATGATGACAAGGTCTGCTGCCAGCTGGAGTAGTAGCCAGGCTTAAAACTCTGCCCTCTAGGGGTGAGTTCCTGGATCTCTGAGCACTTTGAATCTGATCCCCAGGAACAAATTTTCTAGGCTACAACCATTATGGAACATAGTGAGGCCCTTGCCATTCTGGAACATGGTGCTCTGTAGCTTTCTTCTCAAAGAAAAGTCCTTCACTTTTGCAATTTTGAGGCTGCAGAAAATGGAGACTTGCTGCACTCATGCCATCTTTTCTATTGTTTTGTTCCTTCTCAGCAATCAAGATCTCCCCAGCTCTACCTTTGCAGTCCATAGCTTCACTGGAGCTTCCTTGCTAGCCAAACTCAAAACATTTTGAATCATTCTGCTGTACTCTTTGCTCTTGATTCTTAACATAAGCCTGGCTAAAAGCCTACAAAAGTAGCCCCCAAACGTATACTAGCAGTCCTTTAAAATAAATTGAGATTTATTTGCTTAATTTGTAAGTATATGGTTTTCATGTTGTTCCTATGTAATTAAAAACCATGTGAAAATTGGCAGATACAGTATACACATGCATACACATGGATATATTTATATACCACTTATACATATTTCTTGGTATTTGCTTGTTTCACCAATTACTGAGATGGATTATTTTGATTTGTGTTATTCTTATATTTCTATCTCATCTCTTGTAAGGCAATTTTATTAAGTGCATGCTGATTTAAAACAAAGTGCTTGCCTCCTCTAGGATCTGCCAAATCTTCTATCACTGCTTGATTAATAGGTAAATGAGTCCAAGGTGCTGGCAAATGTTATGGTTTATGTCTGGATGTCCCCCCAAAGCCTGATGCAGTTGTGGGGGGCAGGCTGCTTTTGGGGGCTTTTAGCCAGGCAATGAAAGAGCTTAGGCCCTAAATCTAAACATGGAATCCATTTATGTTTCATATACAATTTACAGTCATAGCCTGAAGCAGTTTTATGTGATATCTCTAGGGCACCTGCCAGACTGTGGCCTGTCTCATGAGGTCAGGTATGGGATTCTCCACTTGTAGCCTCATGACAGTACCAAAGGAGTGTGATAGTTTGGGGCATTTGAGGCTTCGGGTTTTCAAATTGGGGCTATTCAGCTTCTTTTAGGTCAACTCAGCATGTGCTTTTCTTTGCATGTGGGCCTTTCTGGAAAGATTGAAAGGAAGACGATATCTTAGATGAATCCATGGGAGAGAGAAGCAGAAGACATTTACCTGTTGGGTAATTCCCATCTCCAAATTCTCACTGGCCCACATTCGTCCCATGGGGATGTGGCTACCACTTGACCTCCACTCTTTATTGAATCATCCAGCCTTAACAGCTCTTTGGGAATTCCAGTGTCCTGTGGTGTGGTGTTTCATGAAAGTCTGAAAGCAGAGGGGAATCCTAGCATGTGTGGGGTGTTGACCAAGGGAGGGAAAGAAGGAAGCAAATAAGGGAATCTGAGAAGTTGCCCAAAATTTACTTCTAAGCCAGGTGTAGTGGTGCATGCCTGTAATCCCAGCACTTGGGAGGCCGAGGCAGGACGGTTGCCAAGTATGATAGGCCATTTTCACTCATGAGTATAAAATTGACAAAATATGAGCAACTTAAGCAAAACAGTATACATAAAACATAACACATGATAACAGAATGGGGCTCATCCCAAGAATGCAAGGTTGGTTTACCGTTAGAAAATCAGCCAATGTAATTCACACTAACAGATGAAAAAAAGTCATAGATCACATCAACAGATGAAGACAGACACACCTGATAAAAGTCAAGGTCTGCTGTAAGCTGAATGTGTATCCCCTTGCCCCAAATGTATGTGCTGAAGCTCTGATCCCCAGTGTGATGGTACATGGAATTGGGCCTTACAGAGATGATTAGTGTTAGGTGAAGTCACAGGGCAGAGCCGCTATGAAAAGAGACCAGGGCTCTGCTCTCTCCACCACACAAGAATGTAGTCAGCAGGAAGTATCTGAAAACCAGGAAGTTTGTCCTCATCAGAAAAGTTTTCAGGCACCTTGAGTTTGGACCTCTCAGAAATAGAGATGTTGTTGAGGGGCAGCTAAACAACATCTATTTATGAGTTTTAAAAACCTGTTAGTAAATTAGGAGTAGAAAACAACGTTCTGAAGTGGTAAAGGATCTCTACCACAGCAAAACCAATAGAACAGTGAAAGGATTACTTTTGGTTTGGGGAATGAAGTAAGGATGCCTGTGTTTACCACCTCTCACCAAAGTGAGGCTTTGGATGAGAGGAAAAAAAGCAGGAGGGTGGGAATCCAGTCTGTCATTGCTCTGAGAAGATAAACTTGCATATGTAGAAATCCAAAAACTTCACAGGTGTATTAATTACTAGAACTGACAAGGAGTCTAGCATGTTGTGGATACAAAATAATATGTCAAAGTAAACTTCTTCAGAATGGTAAAATAATATTTTAAATAGTAGCATTTGCTTAAAAATATGAGGTGCTAAAGTATACATCTAAAGAAAGCAGCATGAGAGCTTTATGGAGAAAAGTCTAAAAGTGTTATGGAAAACTTTAAAGGCATAAACCAGTGGGGAGATATACACACTCCTGACCTGAACCAATAAAGTCGTAAGTTCCAACTAATGAATCTACCTACAGATGAGATCCCATCTAAGTACTAATCCAGTACTTGCCTGTCACATCCCTTCACCTGTGTACATGGGGATGCAAGGAACCAAAAATAACTCTTAAAGAGTAGGACTGAGTTAGGAGAACATGGCAGTTATCAGTTTTCTCTTGGTTTCAAATCCGCTGCCCCTCATCCCACTTTTGTTTCCCTGGAGCTGTCTCCTAGAAATAGTTGGTTCCTCCTTGGCAGCTGCTGCCATGTTAAGCTCTGTTGATTGAGAGTGCTGGGGTTACGGTGTCAGGCAGAGGTGTGTGACAGGGAAGCATTTCTTTTCTGGGCTCTGCTGTGGTTTATCTGTAGATGTCCCCCATACCTTGTGCATTCGTAGTGGGGCTTTTAGGACTGGAGCATAGTGTGTGATGCTCATCACTGGGTTAGTGCCCTGAGGGGTTTCTAGTTGGGTGTGTTGTTGGGAGGTAAAACCTGCTGGGGAGAGGTGGATCGCTGTGGGTGTGAGCTGGAAGGGTACATAGCCCACCTCTTGCATGGATCCCTGATCTTCTTATTGCCACCATGTCATGGACTATTTCTTCTCTGAGATGCCCCTCTGCCGTGCTGCCCTGCCTTGGGGCCAGCTGACTGTGGACTGCAACCCCTATGAACTGTGAGGCAAAATAAACCTTTCTTCCTTTGAGTTGTGGGTGTCAGGTACTGTGTCTCAGTGACTAAAAAAGTAACTAAGACAAGCTCAGTCTTCCTTATTGTTCAGCCCAGGAGTGCTCATGGACAGCTGTGTCCTTAGGTGAACCCGTCTCCTCCTGGGAACACTTCTGTACAGCTCCCGCTGGCCACTTCATGGCAGCTCAGACCGTGCATTCAGACAGGTCTTCCTCCCTGCCAGGTGTATGATTTCTGCAGACCAGTTCCTCTCCACCTACACCCAATGGCAGTGGGGGACATTTCTGTACCTCAGCTCTGGCCCATGCCCTTTGGGCAGGCTGCCTGCTCCTCCTTTCATGAGAGTTATAGATCTTAGCCTCTAATGGAGAAGGAGTAGAATTCTTCTGAGCTTCTAAGTCATTTAGTCCAGAAGGAGTAGCTGCCTTCTTTTCTCTGCTACTTCTGGGTTCTTTTGAGTCTTCTTTTACTCCATTTAGTAATTCACTACTTTTTACTAGGAACAGCTCATATCCTGCATTTCTCATGCTCGCACAGCTGGTGTGGGCCATGTCATAACCCTATGTTGGCTGATATAGGGCACCAGCCCTACTGAGGCATCACTATTTATCATAACCTTTGTAAATAAGACAGCATAATAATAGTGCAGGATTAGGCAAGTTAACCAACAGAGTAGAATAGGGAGATGAGAAAAGAGATCTATATATTATTCAGTCTTAAGTCATGACAGAAATGGCATGGTTGATGTTGGATAGACTATTTGATAAATGATAGTGGGAAAATTGAAAATGGACCTTGACCTTACACCATGCCCCTAAAGTAATTCAAGGTAAGCTATACATGTGCATAAGAAAGGAAAAACTGCTTGGTGTGGTGGTGCCTGCCTATAGTCCCAGTGCTTGAGAGGCTGAGGAAGGACAATTGCTGACACTTCAAGGGCTACATAATAAATTCATAATGAGACTGGGATACAAAGTGAGACTCTGCTAAAAAAATTAAATATAATATAAGTTAAAAATGAGATATACTGAGGAATGGATAAAAAAGATGTAGTAGTTTTATACAATGGAGTATAACTCAGCTATAAAGAAAGATAAACTCAAGGCTTTTATAAGTAAATGGATGCAGCTAGCAACCATGCTCATAAGTGAAATAAATCAGACCTGCATGTATAAACACCATGTTGTCTCCCTAGTGTAAGAACCTGAAAGAGTAATAAATAAAATCCGAAAAGTACAATAGATATTGTGAAAGGGAAAGAAACTGCTCAAAAGGAAAGAACAGCTGGGATGAGGGAAAGAAGAAAAGAAAGAAAAAAGGAAGTGAAAAAAAATGTGTGTGTGTGTGTGTGTGTGTGTGTGTGTGTGTGTGTGTATATATCATAGCTGAGACAATTATACTACTAATTTCTAGTGATCTATTGAAAAGAACAGTTAATGTTTAATTGTTTGATTAATCTTGCATGCCTATATCTGGTAATCTGAGCAACTACTTTTAAGATAACAATATGTAATAACAACCATTATTAATGTCCTATCATCTTTTTTTGGAATTCTGTATCATTTCTATTGTTTTAGTGTTGTTTTGTTTTTGCCTTTATTTTTGTTATTTTGTTTTTGTTCTTTTCTCTTTAAAAAAGGCAAGACACAAAGACAGGTCGAAAGGAAAAGACTGATTAACTATGATTAAGAGTCTGTTAATTAATGATACTATAAAGATAGTGAAAAGAACAACTATGAATGAAAATATATTTGCAATATGTATAACAAGGAATAAATATCAGCAATACACAGAAATCATCATTACTTAGTAAATGAAAGAACCTATTAAAAGTGAAGAGGTCCTTGGGGTATAACTCAGTAGTAGAGTACTTTCCTACCAGGAATAGTAGGATTTGATCCCTAATACCACAAAGCAAAACAACAACAAAAATGGTGGGAGACTTCAACAATCATTTCCCTTAAAAAGAAACTAAAATGCTCTGAAAATATACCAGCAACATTAGTAATCAGAAAAATGTAAGCTAAAAAATACAATGGTATATATCTAGCAGATTTGAAATTTTAGTCTGAAAATACAGATTATGGGCACAGATGTGGGGCAGTGAACTTTCACACATGCTGGTGGATCTGTTCATTGGTACAACCACTTTGGAAAACTATCTTGCGTTACTTCAAGAAAGGTGAGGCTGAACAGGAGGATTGTTGCAAGTGTGAGGCCAGCTGGGCTGCAAAGTGAGCCTAAAGCCAGCCTGAACTGCATAGCAAGACCATCTCAAAAGGACCAAAAAAAAAAAAAAAAAAAGTGAATAAATTTGCTATAATTTACAACCCAACAAAACGTATGTTTATAAGAAATACAAAGTGTCCAAAGTGTTTGTTCAAGAATATTAGTCCAAATACAAAGGGAAAAAGTAGAAAAAATGCAAATGTTCAACAATAAAATTAAAAAATAAATTATGATTTAGTGATGTAATGGGCCAGGGTATGAATTTAAAGGACATGAAAATATGGGTCTAGATTAATCACTTTCTGATCACTGGGACAAAATAACCTGACACCTGCAACTTGAAGAGAGGTTTAATTTGGCTTATGGCTTCAGGGAGTTTAGTCCATGGTCGGCCGGCTCCAATGCGGAAACATCAGGTAGAATGACCTGGCAGTGGAAAGCTGCTCACCTCATGGCATCAGGAAGCAGAGAGAGAAGGGAGGCATTAGAGAGGGAGGTACATCCTGCAAGGTCACACCCCCAGTGACCTCTCTCTCTTCTAACCAGGCCTGACCTCCTACCCACACTTTCAGCTATACACTCACCAATGGAGTCACCCCTGATGAGTCAGAGCCCCCACATTCCAGTCACTTCTTAAAAGCCCCCACCTCTAAACGTATGAGACTTCCAGCATATATTCTAGATCCAAATGTAACAAGATCCAATGCTCTGCAACCCTGAGGAACACCCCTTGGACTGTGATGATGGTGTTGTTTACTTTTAAATCCAGCTTTACTGAAGTGTAAGTTACAATGCAGTAAAATTCACTTATTTGACCTATACCACTTGATGAGCTTGGGCGATTATATACAGTTGTGTAAACATCACCACAATCAAAACATAGAACACATTCATCTCCCATGAGGACTGCCCCTATCCCTTTACAATCAGTTCTCTCCCGTGACTCCCAGCCTCAGGCAAACATTGATCTGCTTTCTGCTTCTGTATTCTAGCCTTTCCTAGAATTTCATATAGATTGAACCATATAGTATAACTGACTCATTTTATTGAACAAAATGTGTCTGAGATTCAACCATCATCGTTCAGATGAGCGTAGTTCATTCCTGTTGATCCTGAGTGGCCTCCTTTAGCAGGGATGCACCACTCTGTTCAGCAGTTTATGGACCCTTGAGCTGTCCCCAAACTTGGGCTGTAACAAATAGTACTGCTATAACCACTTATGAACAGAACCCTGCCAGAACATATGCTTCCATCTCTCCAGGAAGAGGATTACTGAGCCATTGGTAAATGTATTGTTAACTTTACAGTTGTGTTGTTGTTTTCCAACCTGGCTGTACAGGTTTGCACTGCCTCCAGGAATAAATGAGAGTTTCTTGGAACTGGAGCTCTTTTTAATTTAGCATCTAGAGGATGTGCAATTGTATCTCATTGTGCTTCTAATTTGAACTTCCTTGATGACCTCCTAACCCTGAGTGTTTTTAGTGTGCTTTGTTGCTATTCCAATGTTTTCTTTCATGAAGTGACTGTTAGATCTCTTGCCCATTCTTCATGGTTTACTTCTTTTTATTATTGAGTTTCAAGAGTTCTTTATATAATCTGGACACAGCCCTTTTCTCAGATAGATATTTTGCCAATAGTTTCTCCCAGTTTGTGGCTTGTCTTTTCATTTGCTTAGTGCTGCCATTTGAAGAGCAAAAGCTTTTAATCTTGATGGAGTATAATTTTATCTTTTTAAAATTTGATTTAAAAATGAAATAATTGCACCATCCAGTGCCAAGAAGCTATTTTATGATTTCTTCTACAAGGTTGACAGTTTAAGTTCTTAAATTTAGGACTATATACCTCTAAACTTTTGTACATGGTATGAAATAAGGGTTGAATGTGTATATTATAGATTTAGAGGGCAAATATATATATAAATATAAAATATATTTTATACATGTTTACATAAAAGATATATATGTGTATGTATCCATTTCCAGCTGTTCTAACACCATTTGTTGAAAAGACTATCATTTCTCCTTTAAGTTACTTTGGTACCTTTGTTGCAAATCAACTGACCAGATATCTATCTTTAACCTTTCTATTCTGGCCAGTTGTGGTGGTAAACATCTGTGATCCTAGCACTTGGGAGGCTGACACAGGAGGATCACTGCAAGTTCCAGGCCAATCTGAACTACATACCAAGACACTGTCTTAAAAAAAAAAAGGCTTTCTATCCTGTTCCATTGATTTATATGCCTACCTTAACACTAATAACATTCATTGTAGTTACTGTATTTTTTTTTTTTTGTACTGAGAATCAAACTCACCACCTTGTGCTTGCCAGGCAGGCGCTGTGCCACTGAGCTATATTGCCGGCCCTACTAGTTACTGTATTTTGATGGTAAGTTTTGAATTCAGGTAGCTTAAATCCTCCAACTTCATTCTTTCTTCAACTTGTTTTAGCTATTTTTAGGTCCTTGACTTTCCATACAAATTTTATAATATCAATTTTTAAAAAATTTAGTCTTAGAAGCTAGGCATTATGGCTGGCACATGCCTATAATCCCAGCACTTAGGAGGCTGAGACAGGAGGATCATTGTGAGTTTGAGGCCAGCCTGGGCTACAAAGTGAGCTCAAGTTCAGCCTGAACTGTATAGCAAGACCCTGTCTCAAAAACACACAAAAAATGTAGTCTTAGACATAAATACTTTGAATTGCTTGACACTTTAAATTCCAATGTGAGAACTTTTTAAAAATTATAGCAAAGTATGTGCAACATAAAAGTTATCATATTAACTATTTTTAGGTATACAGTTTAGTGCACTGATAAATTCACATTGTAAAACCATCATCACCATTCATACAGAGCTTTTATCTTGTAGCTGGAAACTTTGTACCCATTAAGCAATAACTCTCCATTTTCTCTCCCTCCACCCCTTAGCAACTACCATTCATACTTTCCATCTTTGTGAGTTTGATTATCCTGGTCACCTCACAGTAGTGTATTATGTGGCATTTGCCTTTTTGTGACTTGTTAATTTCTCTTAGCATAATACCCTCAAGGTTTGTCTATGTTGCATGTGTCAGAATTTCCTTTTATTTTTAAAGGCCTGGTAATATTTCGTTGTGTTGATATGGCATATCTCATTTATCCATTCATCTGTTGATGGATACTTACGCTGCTTCTGTCAGTTTCCTTTGCAACAGTATTTTTGAGGCTATGACACATGGAGTTTTAGAAATTTCATTTTGCATTGCTTATTGCAAGTACTCAGAAATTCACTTGACACCTACAGATTGACCTTATGTCTATGTTCGCGGCTCCAAGGCAGAACAGCACTGAGGAAGAGCCTGGCTATTGAGAGCTGCTCACTCTGGCTCCAGCAAGCGGAGGGAGCAGGGAGGGGCTGCGGCGGGAGCCACACCCTCCAAGGTCTCGACCCCAACCAGCTCCCTCCTCTTTTTTTTCTTAAGCCTACCACAAGGATTTATTTTAATATTTACATTTTTTTTTTTAGTACAGAATGATCACATTCACTGTGGGGAATTGGCACATGTCCCTAACACATCTGGATTCTTCCCCCCGCTTTTCTTCCTCTCCCCTTTTTCTGCTAGCACCAGATTCATCAATAAGGGTAATTAGCATAGGTACAGATTAAGAGTCACCCTGGTCTCCCCTCCTCCTGCATTCAGCTGTGAATTCCTCAATGGGCCCACGCACTGATGGTACAGCGCCCCCTGGTCCAGTCATCTTTTAAAGCCCCACCTGTGAGCGCAAGAGACTTTTGGAGTGACATTCCAGATCCATACTATAACAGAATAAAATCATATAAAGTAGTCATCTGTTAGGTCTGACAGCTTTTTTTTTAAAGCACTATATTAACTTTTCATTTGCAAAATTAGGCAGTTCACGTCATCCTTTCCAGTGCTTACATTTTTTCTTTTTTCTTACTGAGCTGGCAAGGATCTCAGGATAAAATTCAACAGAAGTGTTGAAAGGGGTTACCCTTGCCTTTTTCTCCGGTCTTAGGAGGAAAGAATTCAGTCCTTCACCATTAATTACAATGTAACTGGCAGGATTGCCATCATGAGAGTAGTTGTAACAGCTGCTTTAAATCTTTGGTTGATGATTCCAACATGCGGGTCATCCTGCCGATGGTCCCAGCTGATGGAGAGCAAGACCGGCTCTTCCTATGTTGAATTACTTTTGATTGCACACATGACAAATGGTAAGGTGTAGAGACTCTACGTTTTAATGTTTTTCTCTAATAAATGTAATTTCCTTTTATTTTAGCAGGTTTCTTCCTTGACTGAATTCTAACCACAGACTCTGTTTTGGGGGGTGGGGTGCAGCTTCAATCTTTCTATTTCTTTGGGCTTGGGCTGGGATGCCCGGTACAGACATACTTCAGTCTTCCACAGGCGGGAGAACACAGAATTTGGGGATCTCTTTACTGCTCCTTTCCATCCCAGGAATCCCTCTTCAGCCTTTTGAGGCTTTGGACTCAGCTTTCTATTTTCATGAGCCCAAAAGATGGCTGTTTTTCCACCACCACAAATGGAGGCTGGTACAACTCTGCTGAGGCTTTCCCCCGATTAACACAGCAAAAGTGGGGTTCCACTTCCTGCAATACGTCTCTTTGATGCAAGATGCGTAGATCACCCCCTTAACCTGCCTGCTTGTTCTGCAGCGCTCTTAGGTAGTGGCATTTTAAAATTATGTTCGTCCAGTAAAATTGTATCCAGTCCTTACTAGACATAGAGCTCTGACTGTGATGTGGGAAGGGCAACTATTAAGATGTTTCCTTTTACATAGTGTTCAGATGCCTTTTCTTTTCCTTTCCTTTTTGGCATGTTTTGAGTTTGTGGGGTTTCCCAATTCTGCTGTGAAAGAAATATGACATCTAGTGGCTTTACAGAGAAAGTTTGGGCTGGCTTTAACCGGTACTGGACGCTGCCTGTGGGTGGAGGTGTGGCTGAGGTCACTGGTTTCATTGTGTTAATATAGTAGCTTCCCCTTATTCAGAAGGGTCATAGGCCAAGCTCTCCCCCGCCACCCCATACATTCTATGCTTTCCCAAGGAGAAAGGAGAGGAATGCACGGCCTTGCCACAGAGTACCAGAGTTCATCTGTCCCTCCCCATTGTATGCTCTGGAGAGGGTGTATATTGCATTGCCAGTTCTTATGCTTGGGGCCATTAATAAGTAAGTATAATTAGTGCTACACTGTCATACAACCAGTCAGTCTGATAACCCTGATAGCTACTAAGTGACAAATTGGGTGGTAGTGTATACAGTGTGGACATGCTGGGTAAAGGGGTGATTCGTGTCCCAGAGTGAGACTTCATCAGTCTACTCAAAATGGCCCACAGTTTACAATGTATCAAGCATTTATTTCTGAAAATTTCCATGGACTATTTTCAAAGCACGGCTGACTGCAGATAACAAACCTCAGGTAGCTAAAACCACAGGAAACAGAAACCACAGCACAGGGGGTGCTAGGGTAGTTGGCTTTAAAGAAATATTTCTTGGAAAATAATAACTAATGCACTAAAGACCTTGACCTCAGCCTGCATGTTAATAGGTGGGAAAGAATGAGGGAGGAAGGGAAATAAGAGAGAGGAGAACAGAAAAAGGAAAGCACGGAGTAAAGGATGCTGGGCAGATAAGCAATGAGAGGAAGGAGAGAGGGCAGCGGGAAGGGGAGACGAGGCAGAGCAGTCCGGAGAAGGAAGCCTGAGCTTACAAAGTTTGCGGCGCCCTGACAGTTACGGAGCCAGGCGCACAGACAGTGTGCTCGGTAAGCCTGCGTGGGCTGCAAAAGACCTTCCCCGGGACGGAGTGGGGCTTGTACTTCACCCCACAGGCCTTGGGCAGCCATTCGTGCTTGAGGTCCCTGAGGCAGCGCCCCGGTCCCCGTGGGGAGGCCCACACCCACTCTCTGCCTCTCCCTGCCTCCGTCCCAGGGGAGCGGCCCTCGGGCTGACTGCTCAGGCTCCTGTGCCAGCAGCCTGCAGGCTGAGTGTGGCCAGTGGAAGGTCTCAAGGGACTGAGGTTGGGGAGATGATGGCCTTTCCAGGGCCTGTGGAGACTGTCACAGACCCAAAAGTGTAACGTCAGAGCAGGGCAGCAGGAGGAAAGCCCAGCTTCAGGGCAGAAAACAGGAAGGTTCAAAGGGCTGTTTCCTCAGAAGTGTCCATGGTCTGGGATAATCCTCTATTCCACCTCCTGAACTTCTTGGTTGTTTTTTATTTTATTTTATTTTATTTTTTGAGACAGGGTCTCGCTATGCAGTTCAGGCTGGGCTTGAGCTCACTTTTTAGTAATGATCCTCCTGCCTCAGCCTCCCAAGTTCTGGGATTACAGGCGTGCACCCCCAAGCCTGGCTCTTAATCCATTTTTAACGAGGTGCCCAGATTGCACGACCCGTCCTAGTATATTCCTCCTCTCTTAGAACGCCTTTTCCAGAAGGGCTGGCACGCCCTGCTCTACATGGTCAGTCAAGTCAGGGCGTCCAGGCACCCGCAGTCAGAAGCCCGCTGGAAAGTTTTCCGCATGCAGTTCTCCTCTGCACACAGCAGAGGGCAGCAAGCCGCCACCCGTGCGCATCTCGCTGGGGCCTTGAAGGCCACTTCTCTGAAGATTTCTGTGCAAGGCGGTTACAGAAATAGGGCGCGTGTTGCTGGGGTCTGTTTTAATCGCTGAAAGCCAGAGACCCTCCGTGGAGGGTCTGCTCGGTGCCCATCCTTGGGAGTTCCAGCAGGTACTCTGCCCCTGACCACGCTGGCCAGTGCAGGGTGTCCCAGGCCATGTGCCCAGCGGCCCACAGCGAGGTCTGCGACTGCATCTGTGCCTCCAAGGTGAACTGCAATAGCTAGGTCACACACTTGTACCTTGGGAAAACGTGGGTCCGAACCCTCGTCCACCTGGTTCCGAGGAGAGGCGCTCCTTCCACAAACCTAGTTTGCTTCTGCGAGAGGAAAAAGGAAAGAAAAACATTGCCAGGTCTTGCCTTGTTCTTCGGGAAATTTTTGGTGGAGATAGCGTTGCCAAGGGTCATGCCCGGGCCTCCCCAGGGCACAGCACATGCGCACACCAGCAGCCGCCCAAGGCCTCCGAGCTCCTGGTGGGTCTTCCATCGCCCAAAGAGAGGGCATTTGCAGTCACACACGGGGCTCTCTCCCGAGCCCTGATATCCCAGCAGGAAGCTCAGCGCTGATCTGAGCCTCTTGAACACGGTCCAGGAGCTAAGAGCGCTGGCCTGGTCCCCCTCAGCCTGGAGCAGTTCCGCACAAAAGCTTTAAGGAGCTGTGCAGATGAGTCTAACTTCCAAAAGTAGCTCCAAAGAAACTGGCGCCCAGATAAGGAGGAGCTGAGGACCGGGACATGGTGGCACATTCTGGTAGCTCTCACATTCTAGGAGGCCAAGGCAGGAGGGTTGTGAGCACAACCCAGTCTGGGCAAGTTAGTAACTTAGTGAGACCCCTGTCTCAAAGAGAAGGGCTGGAAATGCAGTGTAATGCGAAAGTCTTAGGCTCACTCAGTGCCATAAAAATAAATCAATAAGCAAAATTTTAAATGGGAAGAAAATAAAAAATTGGAGCTGAGATATTTTCCGTACCCAGTGGAAATACTGTAGTCTGGGGATTACCGACACCGAGGCACACCAGGACCTGAGGTGTGGATTCATTTCCCTGGTGTGCACTTGGCTCTGCGGGAGCAGCCCAGGGACTCAGAGCTCAAGGTGGGGCCTGCACAGGGAGGAGGGTGAGGACCGCGGGGCTGAGCCCCGGCTGAGCTCGCTGTGGGCTTTGGGCTGTTTCTTCCAGCTCTCTCAGCCGAGCTCCTTGCCTGTAATGTGGCGGAACCAACATTTACCATCGAGTGCAGAGAAAATGTACAGGGTGATGGATGCCAGGAGTCAGGAGATGCGGGCCTGCGGTTTCCGGCCTCCTTCCCGCGGCCTGGTGTTGGGAGCTCGGCACCAAGGCTGCTCCATGCCTCGCACCTCCACTGACACCTTCTCCCGCCGCCTCTCAGATGTCTTCACAAGGACGGTGTGCCTTCCGATCCATATCAGCACTGCAGCTGAGCCGAACGCCCCTTCTCTGTGCCCATTGCAGCTCTAAAGCCCTCTGAGCTGAGGCCAAGTGGATCTGGCCTTGGTCCACTGCCAGCCCTTCCCATGCTGAGCTGTGCGCTGACCTGCTTGTGTTTCGTGGAGATCACTCTATATCCAACAAATGCAACCTCTGTGAATGTGGAAAGTGGTGCTTGCCAGTTTTCCACACTGTGGCGCCCCCAAGGTAGGACTTCCGGGGTCACCCCACAAGGACAGAGCTAGACCCTGCCTGTCCAGCTGGGCAGAGGTCAAGTGGCTTCTGAGCAGAGCATTAAGGTCCAGCTCAGTCAGATCAGTGGCTCCCCGTGGCTGGACTCCAAGTCAGGCTGGGAAAGATCTGGGGCCCTGATGGTGGGGGGGGTCCCCTCCTCCACTAGCCCTACCCTCCCGTTTGAAGGAAACACCTCTCTCCAACACGACCTTTGCATCTCTCTTGTCTTTGCATCTAACAAAGGAAAGACTATCAAGATGCTCACACTTCTGTGTGCCAAACTCTGAATCCAAACCCCGGCCTAAGGGTGAACGTCCGTCACAGCATGGGGACTTCAGGACCTTTCAGACAGCTCTGAAATGTAGAGGACTTAGGTCAACCCCAAGAAGAAGAGTCTTCTGTGACCAAGAAGTCCAATCTGTTCTGAAACTCCTCAGAATACCACTAAATACCCTGCACATATTTTAAAACTTGGAGCCAAACTTCCAAATTGCTGCATAATTGATTTTACAACTAAACTCTAGAAAGAACCTCTTGACTTGTGGCTGGAGATCTCAGTATTTTTCTTTTTTTGGCGGTACTGGGGATCGAACTCAGGACCCTCCGCTTGCTAGGCAGGTGCTTATTCCACTGAGCTATATCCCCAGCTCCCAGGTCTCGGTATTTGTGAAGGGGGTGGAAAACCTGACTTATCAAAGCAGATATTGCTTTGAAAATTTAGAAGCTGATGCTGCCTCCAGTCCTTTTTTTAAATTTTGGAATAAGGCTGGGTATGAAAATCAATAGATAAATGCAAATTTGATTAAAATATTGCCATGAAAATGTAAATCGATGTCAACTGGATCCAAGACAAGAAGCATGAAAGGGGGTTGATTTATGCAGAAAAAGCCAAGCGGTAGGCTCCTAAGGCATTCAGCACAGACTCCTAGATTCTGAGCGCAGATATGTAAAGTGCTGGGCTGGGTCTCCAGTGCCTCGCCCTCAAGATACACCCTCGGGTCTCTCGGTGGGTGGCCTGGCCTGCTTGAGAAGGTCAAGTTCACAGTGGGAAAAGGGCCCTGGAGGGGACTGAATTTCCCCTGGGACAGCCAGCCCTTCGCAGCGGGACAGAGACAATTTGAGAATTTAACCTCTGACCCCTCTCTTCCCTGGAACCTTTCCTCCTCCACACTCCCTTGGCCTCCGGGGGCTCCCATGGCAGCTGCCCTTCCCGCCCACCCCTTGGCCGCCCTCAAGTGGAAATATGAAGCCTTTCTCTCCTGCCGTTTGCCTCCTTCCCTCCCACCTCCAATTTAATCTTCCTTTCTTCCTTCAATAAATATTTTCTGAATTCCTTTTCCCTGAGTGCTCTTCTAAACTCGGATCTGTCCACAGACGGCCAAGCCTGAGAGACTTTGGAGACTGCCGGGCACAGGTGAGGTCCCTCTTCTGCCTCACTGAGGGGTCTTGACGTCCCTCACGTTTGTTGCCTTATTTCTGACCCTGTTACAGGACTGCTGGGGTGCACCCCTTACCAGCCACCCTGGGGCCTATATATGCTCTCAAAAGACAGCCAAGAACTGCCGTTTACCCAGTACCACTGTACTGGATACTGGCTATGCAGCCTCCCTGGAGGGTGCTGTTGTCCTCACTCGTGGTTAGGACTTCAGGAAATACTTATTATAAAGGAAAAGCAGCTGGAATGGTAGCACATGCTTGTAGTCCTAGCACTCTGGGAGGCTGAGGCAGGAGGATGGCAAGTTTGAGGCCAGCCAGAGCAATTTAGCAACTTAGCAAGACCCCATTTCAAAAAATATGAAGGAGTAGAGGTGTAACTCAGAGCAGATGTCCTGGGGTAAAAGCCCTGGGTTCAATCCTCAGTACTGAAAGAAAGAAAGAAAGAAAGAAATAAAGAAAAGAAAAATGAAAGCAATAATTAAAATAGAAGAAGATGGGCCACAGTCCCCCCGTTTTTGGCTCAGGCTCCTTGAGAGGCACCATGGTGAGCTGTGGGTCCTGCCTCAGTTTACCGGCAGGCTGTGGCACATTACTGTTGACCTTCAGCCTTTGTATGATGGGCTTCTCTGCCCAGCTCTCCACAGGCAGCCTGGACTGCATCCAGATGGCATCATCTCCCCACCCCGTGTATGATCAGATCCAACATGAGTGCAGATCCAGAAGGTAATTTACAAGAGACTCTCCTTCCCTGGGCTCCAGCAAGTCCTGGCGGGCGTCTACAGGCTGGGGTGGGGTGGGGGCAGCCCTCATGGGCTGGCACAGGCACAGAACACCTGCAGGTCCCAGAACTGTCCCCAGCCTCCAGTCTCCTGCAATCTCCCGCTGATCTCACGTTCCAGCTCAGATGCAGGGGAGAGAGATCAGACATAAAATTCCAGGGGCTAAAAATTCTTCCCACAAGGACACCCCCCTACCTCCCCTCTAATTTCCAGTGAAGCAGAAATTTTAACTCTTCAGGGCAAATTTTCAAAGCAGAGTAACTACCTATTACACACTTAGGTCCTGTTATTTGTTAACAGCATCTGAATGAGTAACTTGCTTGCATTGCTTTGAAAATGTATCTTTTAATAGCGGAGCAGGAGTGATTAGAGATGAAAAGTGTCGTGCCTTCCGCAGCGCCAGAGGCTGTTCCAATCTGGCATTCCAAGGCGGTGCGAGGAGCTCTGTCCAGGAGAATGCTGGAGGAGGTGACTTCTAGGAGAGGGAACCGAGCCCACTGCGTGACAGGATAGGTTTGGGGAGCACCCTGCTTGACCTCTCTGTTCCTTGTTTGGGACTCGTCCTCCTATGGCCTGTTTCAGAGGCACAGGTGTTTCTTCTGCCCTGGAATTTCAAGGCTGTTAGAGACGCTGGCCTAGGCCTCCAGGAGACAACAGGGGTGTGGGGTAGAGGTGTAGCACAGGGGCAGAGGATTTGCCTGAAGATCAGAGCCAACAATCAAAAAAAGCACCCAGGGGCGTGTTCCCAGTCTGCTCCCTTTTGCAGACCACCTTCTCGGGCCAATGCCCCAGTGCTCTCCTGCTCCCCAGGGCCCAGCTCTTGACTGCAGAAACCCTGGAACCAATAGGTGGTTTGGATGATGCCACTGGGTGGACACTGGGCACTGTACAGCTGTCAATCAAAAAGCATGCTCCCTCCAGGGATGTGGGAGATTTTTGCTCATGAGTTTGGGCCATAATTCCACCCCGGAAGGCACAATCTCAAAGGCCATTTGTTAAAATACAGAAAGATTAAATGTTTTAAAGTCTAAATCCTGACAGATCGATATCCCCAAAATATCCAGGCATGGTGGGTGTGCCTGTAATCCCGCATTCTGGGAGGCAGAGGCAGGAGGACTGCAAGTTTGAACCCAGCCTGAGCAACTGAGTGATTTAGTGAGACCCTGTCTCAAAAAAAAAAAAGGGCTGAGGGTGTAACTTCGAAACACAACAAAGCACTTCACAGGCCACTTTGCATAGCAAAAGGGGCAATAATAACATATTTTTGCAAGCATCAATGTCCAGGTATGGCAGTTATGAGCAGAGGAGTTGTATTTGCAGAGAAAGGTCAAAAAGTGAAATGTGTATCACTATGGCTGTTAACTGTCTGCCCCCAGCTGTGGAACTGCCGTCAGTCATGTGAAGTAGTGGGATGGAGCACACAGATCTCTTGATCCAAGATGGATCACCTGGGATTTTATCAGCGACAAGAAATGCCAGGGCAAAGTGACACATTTTTACACTGAAATTTTTGTCATTGCTAGAATCCAGTTTTCTCTCCTCTTACGTAGTGCCCCCCCCCCGCCCCCGCAACACACACAGTAATGGTGGTTTGGGGAATTTGGTTTTGAGGATTTCTCATTTGGGAAGTTCGTTTGGGGGAGTGTGAAGGGATTTCAGTCTTTGGGACTACGGCACTCAGGACTGTGTCTTTGGGGGGTTACGACTGGCACCAGTTGCACCCCCGGCCCACCAGGCTCAGTGCTGAGCTCAGAGCAGCAGGCGATGTGGCATAGACCAGGGGTTCCTCAAAGCGGCAGCAAGGAGACTGTCCCAGGAGCTACACACTCTTTTCCCAAGTTGCCAGCTCCACATTCAATAAATCAGAGTCTCTGGAGGCAGCAGCTACCTTCCCAGCCTTTGAGTGACACCAGGGTGCAGCGACACCTGAGAACCGGTGATGCCCGCCACGGAGATGATTGGGAGCCGGCCCGCGTGGGGAGGGCAGGGGAGGGTTTGGTATCTTCTGGCTGGAGCAGAAGCGGGCAGGGGCTCTGCGCCCCCTTCCGGCCCTAGGAGCGGGCCCTTGGGCTGCAAAGGCAGCCTCTTCCTCCTGGGGCAAAGGCTCTGCGGCTGGGTTTGTTTTATTCATGTTTTAGACTTGACTTTGGACTAGTGAGAAAACTTTTTAAAACCTCTTCAAATTTTCCAGATGTAACAGACAAGTTTCAAAATGAATATATGCAATCTTTATATATACAAGTATTACTCTTTATGCAGAAACACTACTTGCTAATATTTTGTTATTTGTTCTTTTGCATATATACATATATACACATATGCATATACATACATGTACACATTGACATCTCCTTATGTACAGGCATACATAGAATATGCAGTCTATGTGTGCATATGTGTATATACACGTACACAAATGCATTGCATTTTTTCTGAACTATTAAAGGTAAATTCTGTGTAGCATGCTTCTCCATATATACATGCCCCTTTATTTTTAATATTTCAATATATATTTTCTAAGAGCAAAGATATTATTATCTCACATTAACATGCCACAGTTACAAAATTTAGGAAATTTGGAATTGTACAATATTATTTCATCTATAGTCCCTATCCCAACGTTTCAAATTGTATCAATAACATCTTTCACAGACTTCCCCCCTAAAGTCCAATCCACAGTCATAAATAGCATTTTGTTTAGTTTGAATTTCTTTGTAGTGAAATTTACCTTAAAAATGTCTTGTTATGTGACACATAACATAAGGAAGAGACCATCTAACTTAACTATATTATCATTTGCCAAATACCTAAGCCAAAGTTTTTTAATTAAAAATTTCCCCCAAAGTGAAACTTTTTCTCAAGAAAGTACAACATACTACCACAGTATGGTAATGGTGCCTTTTATCCTCAGCACAGATGCAGCACTGCTGTTTTAAGGAAACTCCCCACAATCACTTTGTGATATGAGAAACACTGTCCCTGGCAATATCCTCTTAGGGAGGACCCAGAAATTTTTGGTGCAGTGGTGCATGTCTGCAAACCCAGCTACTTGGCAGGCTGAGGCAGGAGGATTACAAGTTCGAGGCCAGCCCGGGCAACTTGGTGAGACCCTATCTCAAAATAAAAAATAAAAGCGGCTGGGGATGTCATTCAGTGGTAAAGTGTCCCTGCATTCAACTCCCACTACCACACACACACACACACACACACACACACACACGGAAAACTGGCTCATGTGGTGAACGACTGAATGATCTCTTTTGTGGACTACTGTAAGATTCCTGTCTGGTTTTACTGCTTATGCCCTTCCTCCACTTCTTTCATCCCAGTAGCCAGAGTGATCCTTCTAAAAACAGAAGTCAGAATGTGCCTGTTCACTGTGGCACCTCTGTGGCTTCTGCACTCATTCAGAATAAGAATCAGCATCTTCAAAATTACTTACAAGGCCCTGTGTGAGCTCTGCTCCACGATGACCCGGTTCCCACCTGGGCTCTTTCCTGGATCTCATCACCGCATCCCACGCTTTGGTCTTTCTGATCACACCGGCGCTCTCCTACTTCCTTGCAGGTACTAGGCAGACGCCTGTCCCAGGCCTTTGCCCTCGTGGGCACTCGGCTCTTGTTGCATATATCTGCCTGGTGGTCTCTCATTTTCTTAAGGACTTTATTAATGCCCACTTCCCCTCCCACCCCAGCTCTGCTCTCCAGGAAGTTCTGACTTGGGTGTTTATGCTTCCTCTATACTGGAAGGGGCGTTAAGAGCTTCACGTCAATCTTAGATCACTTGTAGCTGATGAGAAATTGGAGACCTGTATTTCTGATTTCTCTCTATAATTTCTCTTTGCAAACCAGCCAGTACTTTCTGAATTTATCTCTGGACTGTAATTCCTTGCCAAATGTAACTAAAGGCAACAAGAACTTAACATTCTGCTACCTAAACTCCCCTTCCCCACCAGAGGTCAACAAACAGCGCAGGGTAAAATCCAGACTGCCTTTTGTTTCTGCGAATAAAGTTTTATTGGAACACAGCCAGTTCATTTGTTTCCATATTGTTTTAGGGTTTTTTTGTTTGTTTATTTATTTTGTCTTTTTGAGACAGAATCTCGCTATGCAGTTTAGACTGGCCTTGAACTCATTTTGTAGCCCAGGCTAGTCTCGAACTCACAACGATCCTCCTGCCAAAGCCTCCCAAGTGCTGGGATTACAGGTGTGTTCCACCACGCCTGGCTTGTTTCCATATTGTTTATAGGCGTTTTTACCTCATAATGGGAAGGTTAAGTAGCAGCAAAAGAGACTATGACCCTGAAGCTAAATATCTTTACTATCTGAATCTTTACAGCAAATTTTTCTGGCCCCGGGCTTACATTTATGGACTCGGGGCCCATGATTGGTCCTGAAGCTATCACAGTCTGTCCAGCTTACTGAGATTTTCCCACTGCATATCACAGTGGCTATGCTAATGCCACCTGTCTTGGAATTTTTTGTTACAGCAATATTCCACTCCTGGCTTTAGTTAGGATAATTGAAAGCCATTGCCATCTCAGGGGTCTAACCTGACAGGTGTCTGTATCCTGCTCATGCAAAGTCTGAAGTCAGGTGGCCAAGGCCCTCTGTCTTGCAGCTGGACCATCTGGAAGATGTGACCTCCACAGTCACTGCGGCAGGTTAGTGAGGGGTGGAGGAAGAGCACTGTTCTCCACTTCCCTTCCTTTCCCCAGCCAGGCACTTAGCAGGCTCGAAATCTAAACACGAAGGCCCTGGAAACTTAAAGAAGGGCGTCAATGTGTGATGAGTTCTGATTGTTTTTTTCTCTTCTTTGTTAAATTTTATTAGTAAATGTTTGTAATTCGTGCAGTTTACAATCATTACATGTACGTATTACAGCTTGTTTTTTAATCCCCTTCCACTTTCCTCCTCCTCTCCCCTCCTCTGATTCCGCAATCACCTTCCTTGTAACCGCTGACAGTTTGTCTTAGCACAAGTTATGGCTCACGTTTACGCTGACTAGGGTCATTGTGTTCCTAGAGCCGGCATATCTTCATTCCTCATTTCCCTTCCCCTTGACCTCTTCTTGTTCCCTTGGACCCTTTCCCTGTGGGGCAAAATCTGTTCCCTTGTCCCTTTCTATCTGTCCTTTTGCGTTTTCTTTGCCTGTACTTGGCCTCACTCAAATGAAGGATATCATATGGTATTCAAGCTGTGTGTCCAATTTATTTCACCCGACATTGTTTTCTAGGTGCATCCATTGCCTCAGATTTGTTATTCTTCATAGCCGAGTAGTAGTCTCCTCTATATAGCTACCACATTTTTTAAAAAATCCAGTCATCTGTTGATGGGCATACAGGCCACTTCCAGGAATTAGCTCTTATGAATTGTCCTGCTATAAATGTTGGCATGCAAGTATTACTGTAGTATGATGACTTAAACTGCTTGGGAGAGATACCTAGCAGGGGAATAGCTAGATCATATGGGATTTCTAATTGTAATTCTTTGAGAAATCTCCATACTTATTTCCACCATGGTTGCACTAGTTTGCATTCCCACCAACAACGTAGGAGAGTTCCTTTTTTGCCACTGCCACACCAGCATTTGTTATTGTTTGATTTCCTAATGATCGTCATTCTTTCCAGAGTAAGATGGAATCCTAGTGTTGTCTTAATTTGCATTTCTATAATGGCCAGAGATGTTGAACGTTTTTACATATATTTGTTGGCCATTGGTATTTTTTCCTCTGTGATTGTCTGTTCATTCCTCTATCCCATTTCTTGACTGGGTCTTTAATTTTAGGTGGTTTAATTATTTGAGTTCTTATATACTGTAGATGTTAGTCCTCTGAGAAGTAGCTGGCAAAAGTTTTTCTGAATCTGTATGTTGTGTTTGTTTGACTCTTTTGCTGTACAGAAGCGCTTTAGTCTGAAATAATCCCATTTTTGACTTTTGCCATTTCCTGGGCAGTTGAGGTTCTGTTTAGAAAGTCCTTTCTTTTCAAGTGTCTTCAAGAGTTTTACTTTTATTTTGTCTTCCAGGAGGTTTAATGTTTCTGTTTTAATGTTTAGATCTTGGATCCATTTTGATTTTAATTTAGTGTTGGTGAGAGATAAGGGTCCAGTTTCATTCTTCTACCAACAGATGACCACTTTTTGAATAGGCTGTCTTTCCCCCAATGTATACTTTTGGACTCTGTGTCAAATAGTTGAATATGTCTGGGGAGGTTTCTGTATCCTCAATTCTGTACCATCCATCCACATGTTTGTTTTTGTTCCAATACCATGCCATTTTTATCACTATTGCTTTGTAGTATAGTTTGAAATCTGGTATTCCTATGCCACCTGCTTTCTTAAAAGAACTGGTCAGAATTACTTTTGCTACTCGAGGTCTCTTCTGGCTCCATATGAACTTTAGGATTGTTTTCTCTAGATCTATAAAGTGTACTGTTGGTATTTTGATTGGGACTGCATCAACTCTGTATAGCAGTTTTAGAAGTATGGCCATTTTGACAATACAGTGGACCCTCAAGTTACGACCATCCTGACATACAACAACTTGAGTTTTGGCTGGAATTTTAGTTTTAACTTATAACCAAAGTCTTGAGTTATGACCTGAATGCCTGGTTCTTGTGCTTCCAGGTGGTCTGAGATAAAGATTTAACCCTTAAAGAATTCTGGAAGGAACATTACAACATTCTTTCCTGCATGAGGTTAATTGAGAAATCCTGGGCCAATGTCTAGAGACACTGAGATCTGCCTGTATATAGGAGAGAGATTTTGAAGGCTGTGTGGAGGAGCCTGAGCCTTCAATTGATAACTTCAGTTACAACCAGCCCTTGGGAATGAATTGCACTTGCAAGTCAAAGGTCTACTGTATTGGTTCTGCCTATTCAGGAGCAAGGGACATCTTTCCATTTTCTGATGTCTTCTTCAGTCTCCCTCTTCAGAGTACTATAGTTTTCATTGTTGAGGTCTTTCACTTCTTTGGTTAGGTTAATTCCTAAGTATTTCATTTTTCTTGAAGTGACTGTAAGTGGAATTATTCTCATAATTTCCTTCTCATCCCATTCATTGTTGATATACACAAATGTTAATGATTTTCGTGTGTTGATCTAGTATATCCTGCTACTTCGCTGAAATGTTATTAATTATAAGAGTTTCTTGGTGAAGTTATTTGGTTCTTCTATGTAGAGTATCATGTCATCTGCAAATAATGATAATTTGAGTTTTCCCTTCTCTGTTGAATGCCTTCTATATCTTTCTGTTGCCTGACTGCCCTGTTTAATGTTTCAGGTACTATGTTAAATAGCAGAGGTGATAGTGGGCATCCTTGTCTTGTTCCTGATCTTAGGAGGAATGCTTTTAGTTTTTCCCCATTTAGCCTGATTCTGGCAGTTGGCTTGCCATACTTAGGTTTTATCATATTCATGTATAGTCCTTCTATACCTGTTTTCTTTACTGTTTTTGTCATGCAGGGGTGTTGAATTTTGTCAAAAGCCTTTTCCACATCTATTGATATGAGCATGTGTTTTGTTTTTTTTTTTTTACCTTGCTCCTGTTTATGTGGTGTGTTGTATTTGTAGACTTACCTCTGTTGAACTATCCTTGCATCTCTAGGATGAAACCTACTTGACCATGGTGTCTTAGCTTTTTGATAATATGCTGCATTTTATTTGCTAATATCTTATTGAGGATTTTTGGATCTACATTCATTAAAGGTATAGGCTCATAGTTCTCTTTTTAGTTGGGTTTTTATCTGGTTTGGGGATCAGGGTGATAGTAGCTTCCATAAATGAATTTGTGAGCACTCCATTCCTTTAAATTTCTTTGGACAGCTTGAGGAGTATCTGGTATTATAACTTTAAAGATTTCATAGAATTCAGTCATAAACCCATTAGGTCTTGGGCTTTTTTCAGTTGGTAGATTCTTTATGACTAAGTCAATTTCATTGCTTGTGATTGGATTGTTAAGTGTATTTATGTCTTCTTGGGTTAGTTTTGGTAGTTTATATGTGTCTAGGAATCAGTCCATTCTTTAAAACTTGCTAATTTGTTGGAATATAAATTTTCAGGGTAGTTACTATCTTCTGGACCTTGACAGTGTCTGCTGTGATTTCACCTTTGTCATTTCTAATTGCGTTTATGTGAGTCTTTTCTCTCTCTTGGTGAGTCTTGTTCTTCACTTCAAAGAATCAGCTCTCTACTTCATTGATTTGTTTTATAGGTTTTTTGTAGTTTCAATTTCATCTCTTTATAATTTCTCCCTTTAGTTTCTCCCTTTACTTTCAGTTTAAGGGTAGCCTGTTGTTTCTCTTAAGATTTCTCATTAGGTTATTTGGGCTTGCTCTGTTTCCCTAAGGTGAGCATTCTTTTGAAATGAATTTTCCTCTTAGAACTGTTTCCAGAGTGTCCCAAACATTTCATTGAGTTGTACAGTCATTGTCATTAACTCCCAGAAATTTTAAAACTTCTTTGATTTCTTCTGTAACCCATTGGTTGTTTAGGAGTATGCCGTTAGTTTTCTAGGAGCTTTTGCCCTTTCCAAATTTTTTCCTGTTGTTGATTTTTATTTTCATTGCACAGTGATCACATAGTATGCATGGGATAATATCAGGACTTTTACATTTACTTAAGCAGGCTTTGTGGACTAGTATGTAATCTATGTTGGAAAAGGTACCATGAGCTGCTGAGAAGAATGTGTAGAGGGGTAGAATACTGTGTATATATTATATATATCTGTATATATCTGTATATTTCTATTAAGTCCATATGTTCAAGAGTGTGGTTCAGCTCTGAAAATTTATTAGCTTTTTGTTCAGATGATCTGTGTCTCTGAGAAAATGGTGTATTAAAATCTCCTACTATAATTGTGTCAATTTGATCTTTTAATTTCAGCAGTATTTATTTTTTGAAGGTAGATGCCCCAGTATTCAGTGCATGTATGTTTATCATTGTTATCTCTTCCTGTAAATAGTATGTAGTGACCTTCTTTGTCTCTTCTAATCCATTTTAACTTGAAGTTTACCATTTCTGATATTAGAATTGTCACCCATGCTTGTTTTGGGGGTCCTGGTGCGTGAAATGTTGTTCTCCATCCTTTAAAGACTATGTGTTTAGATTAGATGGGTTCCTTAAATACAACAAATTGTTGGATTCTGTTTTTTGATCCAGTCAGCCAGTCTGTGTCTTTTAATTGTAAAGTTGAGACCATTAACATTGATCGGTATTACTGACATGTTGGTTATTTACTATCATTGTCTTCCTTATCTCTAAGTATATCATTTGTTTTACTTTTCATGTTTTGTTGTTGCTTATCCAATTACCTCACTAATTTCCTCTGTGTTTTTAGGTATGTCCAATCTTATGTTTCTGTCAAGAATATTTTTATTTTTCTCTAGAGCTGGCTTAGCACTCATATTTTCTGAGCTGATCTTTTTCATGTGCACCAAATGCATTGGTTGTGTGTTTCCTCCTGGCAAAAAAACAACATTTCAATAGTAGTTTTATAGAATCAACCACCTGAAGTCTGAGGGTTTGTGTAATGACAAAGAGGGCAAGAGAAGAGGCATAGAACTAAAAAGAAAAAAAACAAAAAGAAAAACAATTGTTTTCCTAAGACCTCTGCTCTGTGGTATGGGAAGGAGGGAATAGGAGAGGGGTAAGGGGCTCTATCGACATTAAGGGTATGTTGCTACCTATTTAGAAAGGGCTAACAAGGGAGACTGCACACAATTAGTAGTGAGAGGGGGATGGGGAAAGGTTCTGCACTTGATGTAAATATTACAGAAGTTTAAGGGAGTCAATTAGAAAGGTAGAAAGTGGAGAGAAGTAAAATTGAGAATAAGAAAAACACAGAGGAAAGAGGTCAGGCAAGGAGACCCAAGGGGATATAAATAAACAGGAGAGACTTTCCTTACCCTCTAAAAACTATATTGGGAAGATATAAAATAAAACACAGAAGTGTAGGCACAGCACTAACAACGCTCTCAAAATAAAACGGTAAAATAATGGGATAAATGTACGGGGAATAATGTATAGAAGGAGGAGACTGAGACGTAAAAAAAAAATTAAAAGTATAATGAAATAAAAAATGAGAAAATAGCATAGTTAAGTAAAGAATGTTTAAAGAAAAGAAAAAAAAACGCACGTTCAATTGTTTTGATTTGGGGTTCCTTCCCCCAGGTTCCTGTTAGGGGCAGAACCCCAGGCAGTGCGTGTCTTGGTTCACACCGGAAGACCAAGGGCAGCGGTGAGTCTAAGGACCTGTAATGGAGGAAACAAGCTGCCGGAGTGAGGCGGTCCCAGCCCTTTCCTCTCAGCAGAATTCTCCGTCTGCTGCCCACCTCCTGGCAGCCTGTCTGCGCTGGGCTACCCTTGCCGCTTTCCGCGCTGGGAGACTGGCTGTAGAGCTCCTGAAGTTGGGGCCCCGGGTGCTTTCATGAATGAAACGGCGTCTGTTGTGCTTCACTCTCGCTCACAGGCCTTTGACTCCAGCGGCTTTGTACCCGAGAAGCTAAGCTGCCCACGCTCACTGCGCCGCCATTTTTCCTCTCTCATTGGGTTTTACAGCATGGATTCTTTACCTCTGTTTTAGTCTGGTTTCTATTACTGCAAAACAATACCTGTGGCTGGGTAACTTTTAAAGACAAGACATTTGTTTTGCTCACAGTTTAGGAGGCTGAAAGTCCAAACAGTATGGCTCCAGCTTCAGCCAGGGCCCTCCAACTGCACGGCCTTGTGACGGCGGCATACTGGCAGCTGTGTGTGTGAGAAGGAAGCCAGAGGATGATTCAGGAGTCAGGCATTCCCTTATGCAACACTCCTCTCCTGAGCACTAGCCAGAGTCCCAGAAGACCTGTGTCAGTTCCCTTGGCTCGCTTCCCTTAGGTCTCCCTCCTGAAGGTCCCACTGCCTATTAACATCACCACCATGGGGACCATGCTTCCAACACATGAACTGCGGGGGGACAAGCTCAAACCACAGCAGCAACCAGCAAGCAACATGAAATCCACGCTTATCCTTATGGGGGTATGTTGGGGGACCCCACTGGAAGGCACCAGAAGTCTTTCTTCATATTCAGCTAAAGCAGGGAGTTTGCATCGGGAGCTCCTGATACATGTGAGGGAATTACGAAAGGTGGAGGAAGGGAGAAGGTGGAGAAAAGACGCGTAAGAAAGAAAAGAATACCTGAAGTCGGAAAGGAAGGGCAGCCAAAGGAGACCAAAGGTCTTGGGAAGCCTGTGAACTGCTCTACCTTTAAGAGCACACGCAGCACTAAAATCCAGGCTATCATTAGGACTACAAAGCTATTTGCTCAAGTCAATGCCGGTGTTTAATATAGTGAATCAAGCCTTTTATGACTTGAAGTAACTTCAAAAATAAACTTCAAGTTCCCCCATGTCATTGAAGAAGGTTCAGAGTTCACTTTTCTGCTTAGTAGATCAAGGTGGCAAATCATATTTTCCTCCCAAAGGGAATGTTTATAGAGGGCTTTGCAGGGAGGGCTGGGCTTTTGGCCTGAGAGACAGGAATTTAGCCTCAGTGCCCGGTGCTTTTTTTTTTCTGATCCTGTTCATGACCCTTAGAAGTACCACAGACCTTGCTGGAACCTCAGTTCCTCCCCCCCGCTGTCTCTCTCTCTCTCTCTCTCTCTCTCTCTCTCTCTCTCTCTCTCTCAACCACTGCATGCCTCTTTAGGCAAGCTGGATGATTAATAATGATATAGTGTGAGCAAACTTTCTTTGAGGTCTCTGGATGAAAGACAGCCTATAAACTCTGCTGAAGATTTACTGTCTTATTAAAGGAATCGCTGCCTATAGTACTCCACTAATAAATGCTGGCGGAGCTAAACATCCTCCATTCATCCTGGAAAGGGCAGGCAAGTCGTCTGTGACAAGTACAAGAGAGGGTGTGTTCCCGGGTCATACAAATTTCTATTCTTGTTGCCCAGAACCATAGTTCAGATCTGTATCTCTATTGTCACCTGGAATAGTGACTAAGAGACTCAGCCGCCCTGAATTATGCGATAGCTAACAATAGACAAAAATGCGCACACAGCAGAGCTTTGTCTCTTGGCTTGGGTAAGAGAAGAGGAACACAGATCGCTATCCAAAAAGTTAAAACCAGAGTTTGGAAATGCGTGAGAGGAACACAGAGCATATGGTGTATGGCCTGGCAGATTAGATAGATAATATATGCTGGTCACCTGGGAAGGTCACAGAGAAATCTCAGAGTCCTAAGTCCTAAGATCTAAGTGTCTCCTCAACTCAGCTAATCTACAAACACGCCCACATTACCTGCATGCTGTAGGCGATGGCTCTGATTATGTGGAAAAAGTACAGGAATATGAGTCCAAAAGACTGTTACGTCTGTCTCTAACTGCCTCTTTGGTACCACTTATGTGTAACGCAAAACTTTGGACCAATAAGAAAGCTACTATACTGCGCATATACTAAGTACCGGTCCCCTTGCAATGTACTGTATGTGCCTTATCTTATTTAATCCCATGAGACAGAACTATTCATTCAATCAAAGAAACTGTGGCTCAGGGAGTTTACAGAGTCATTTATGTGGCCAGTCATTGATTTGCTGAGCATCTACTATATATCTTATGGTAAGAGTCAAGGAAAGATATTTAGTCCCGACCTTTGATGAACCCACAGTTGAGGGGTCATGCCTGAGCACTTGCTCCAGAAAGCCTAGTTCTTAGCCCCACCTGGATTCTGGTCAGCAGGCAACACGCTCACGTTGCTCCCATCTCAAACAAACGGCTTCTCTCGACCCCACTTTCCCTGCCAGCTACTGCCCATCGTGTTGCTTCTCCTTCTAACGCTCCTGTAATGAGTTATCTGTGCTGGTTGCCTCCAATCCTCTCCTGCTTTTCTCTCAACTCATCTCCCCAGGTTTTTACCCCCTCCTGAGGCTTCATCCTGGTCGCTGAGCATGCCCACCTGCGAACTCCCCCTCCTGCCTTAGCAGTTTGCACACTGAACCTCCTCCGGGATCGGCTTTCTTCCCTTGGCCCCCAGGACTCTGCTTTCTCTTGAGTTTTCACCTGTCTCCTTGGTTGCTCTTCATCTGTCTTATTTGTGGGTGTCTCCCCCTGGGTTCTAAGCATTGCAGTTTTCCAGGGATCAGAGCTGAGATCTCTTCGTGCTCCCTCCCTTAGCAGTAATGCCCAATTTCAAGGTTGCTGGTGTCACCTCTATGCAAATGACTCCCAAATTAAATCTCTAGCCCAAACCTATCTCTCAGATTTCCAACTTGGGAAACCAGTCGCCTCTCAGCAGATCCACTTAGATGTCAAGTGGACCCCGAGGCCAGAGTGCTTAAATGGGATCCCGAGTTTCTCTCAGAAACCTGTCTCTAGCCTTCTCCATCTTAGATGATTACACTTTATCTTCCAGGCTCCCAAGCCCTATGCTGTGACTCAATCCTCACTCCTCTCTCACTTCCCTGCTCCAGGCCCAACCTATTAGGAACTTGTTTTCACTTTACTTTGAAAATGTGTCTAAAAACCGACCAGTTCTCACTATTCTCACAGCAGCCAGCCTGGACCAAGCCACCACAAACTCTTACCTGGGCATCTTCTCTGTCCTGTGCATTGTGCTAGAGGCCAGGAATGTGAACACATAGGACCCAGCCCCTGCCCACAGAGTGGGGCACAGTCTGGTGAGGAAGAGGGATGTGAAACTCCTGCGATCCTAACGCACTGCAGTAAGTGCTGTGAGAGGTGTGGAAGTTTAGAGACCAGGATGCAATCTCTGTATCTCTTTCCAGTTCAGATATTAAAGCTGCTCACTTTAGCCCTGCATCTTTAAGCTGAACTGACCCTCAATGAAGATATGTGACACCTTCAAGCAAGCCTTGGGGCCATTCATGGATACTGGACCCACTCACAATACTTCAGTACCTGTCTTTTCAACTATTTTTTTTTGTCTTTTATTCTCCACGTCACACTTACTCATGAGCTGAGAGGTAGAACTTAGAATTCCCCGGCATTGACATGCAGCCCTGCTGCCCAGGGTGTGGCCTGTACTGACCCTTGTTCTCCCGACAATGGTGATTAAATTGCCTAGCAGACCAGTTCTGAGACCCCAGGACTCAAGCCCAGTGGTTTGGCTGGTGCTGAGTCCATAGAAGATGACAGCAGCTGTACCCTCAGATGACCTCTCCAATTCTCACTGAATTGACCAGCTGTGGTACTTAATTCAGAACAATTGACCTTGGCAACCTTAGTAAGAGAAATGTTTACCTTGTACATGGCTTTGTAGTCTACCTTGTACATGGCTTTCCAAGTACACGTTCCTAAAGCACTGCCTTGGCTATGTCATCTGCCAGCCAAATGCCTTCGAGAGCTCCTCACTGTCTACCCAACACACTCTAAATCCCCTGGCAATGAAGGTCCTCCATACTCCATTTTGAAGTTTTCTTATCTTCTCTTGCAGCACATCTGTACATGACCGTGACTGGGCTACTCGTGCGGCCCGTGTGTGTGCCTTCACTTTAAGCCTAGGGTGAGCTTTCTTTCTTCCCATGGCCCATGGTCCCTTCCTTCTCTGAAGTTGTAGCCCTGTTTTATTTTTCTGCTTTATTGCTGTTGAGCTTTTCTTGGCTACATCTTTTTTCTTGACCTGTACTGTGAATGTGGTGCAGTGGGAGAGCACCGACTTTGGAGTCAGACAGCTGTGGAGTTAATGCCAGATCTCTCATTGACTGGATATGTGATATCAGCAAGCCACTTCCCATGGAGTCTCGGCTTCCTTCTTTATAGAATGGGGATAATAACGATCTTAGAACACTGTCACAAGAATCAACAAGATGGTATATGTGAAATTGCATAAAGATGTATGATGCAGAGATTTCACTCTCTCTGGCTCCTGTAGGGAGCCTTAGACATTGATTTGCTTTTGAATCAGTATGTCCACAGTTACCTATTACTATTATCAATTAGAAAATAGTCATAGAAGGAATGCAGACTTTTAATTCTTCACTACTCTTTAGTGCCACAAAACACCTAGAAGTGATGGATAAATTTGGTATACTTTTTTTCTTAGTACTGGGGATTGAACTCAGGGTCTTCACACTGAGCTACAGGTATGCACCACCCTCACAAAAGTTTAACATACTTTAAGATGCATAACTAAATTTGCAAAAGGAAAAAAAGGACTAAAATGCTTGGGATACAAAAATTGAGTGGATTGGCACAGCAAGTGAGAGATCATGAGTTTGATTACCAGTACCCCATGCCCCCAAAATCAAGTGAAATCTGGGAAAGGAATTACAAACAGCACCTGATATTTTGGCTGTCTATACAGGCAGGGTTGTCAACTTTAGATTTCATTACTCATCCATGAATAAGAGAAAGGCCTTAAACGCAGACCCCCTACACTAAGCCAATATTGTTAGGGGCACATTTGGAAAAATTATACCTATCTGTAAAGGATTCTGTGTAAGGAAAAAGACTCTCCCTTCTGAGAAATTGCAACCAGCTGCTAATTGTAACTAAAGGGTATGTCCACAGGTACAGGGGACTGAGGGTCAGATTTATACCATCTATGTGTGTAGGAGGTCTCCAACATTTCAACGGGACAAACGTCCCAAGCTGGGAGCAAGGCTGGTAAAAGCAAATGACACTCCTAACCCAAGCCATATAGTCAAATGACATTGAACACTGGCCCATAATCCAGAGTTACGAGCCGCACAAGGAAGCAATGTCACAGGAAATGGAAGAAATAAACTGAAAAGCAAACAAAGCAGCAACCACCAAAGCAACAGAACTAGACGTCCAAGTTAGCAATAGTTATTATAATGGTTGGATCTAGGTTTATCTTCAAGAAGCATGAATCGGGCCGAGCAACAATTCATTAACCACGTAAGCAAATACAAATACAGATTCATTCACCATGTAAGCAAATAGACCGATCCCAGCTCAGGAGCGGCTTGTGTTGTACAAGGTAATTTGAATGCTATTCAGCTGTTGGAATGTCATTTTCCTTAGAAAACTGTTTTTCATGCAGTAAAAGCTTTTAGAATCCACAAGTCAGCACCTTTTGTGGACACAAAGGAAAGTTTCCAGCCAGGTTTGGCTTTATACACACTGGCTAACTGAATGCATACATTATTGAATGAGGTGTGTATATCTGGCCCAAGTTTCAGTCCTAAGGAGCATAAGGCCAATGGGTGTAGGAGAAGAAGACACAAGCCTGGTTGTATAGAAAGCTTATAGTATGTTTATACAAAAACACAGCTTGGCTTCCAGAACTTTCCCCATCCATCCTAAGCTGAGGTCTTCATGGACTCATCAAGGCTATCCTAACCCCAAACACTGTGCACTGCTCCTAATATCCCCTCACTGCTGGACATCTTAGCTTCTGTCCTCGGGGAGTAGGTAGCGTGGGATCAGGGTGGACAGCAATTGACCCCCGAGATGTCTGCAGCCACAAAGAATGCTGGATTCCCCATGGGTATTTAACTGGGGTGACAAAGTGAGATGACTGCAGCTATGTGGTCAGCTGGATGGCCTGGGACAGAAAGTCTTCGCCGGGTTGATGTTCCTGAGAGTCTAGCCCCGTGGTCATCTTCATTCATTCATTCATTCATTCATTCATCCAACCATTCATTCAAGAAGTACTTATCCAGTGTTGCTTCTGTCCCAGGCCTTGGAGATACAGATGAACAAACCTTAAAATAGCCTTGCTCTCATGGAGCTCTCTGTCATTTGGAGGGGAGACAGGGGATAATGAACACGCACACACGTGCATGCATGTGCACATGCAGACAAGATAAACGTAGAACACTATGTGCTACTTAAAATACAGAGAGCAGTGGCAAGGAGCTTCTTTCTCTGCCCCTGATTTTCATTCCTGCCACCTTTGTTGAACCCGGAGTTATTTTGTCTGTAAGCTTGGGTTCTTTAAAACTGTCTATCTCGGTAGCTGAATCTCTGGTAGGAGACTCAGAGACAGGCAAAGTATAGACAGAGGTGTCCATGTGTGAGTAGAACTGTCCTGCTCTGCAGTGGTCACTTCTGATTAAGGTTCACTCACCCCCACTCCAGAGAGTTCTGCTTATCTGTGAGTCTTAAGGTTCTGTTTATCCGCGGACTCATCTCTGACTCCCCGTTTGTTTCAGCACAGAAGAGGAAGTTTCCTCAGGCGGAACCTGTAGAAACAAAGGGTGAGCTTGAGTGGTGATCCAGGCTGCGGTTAAGCAGCCACCAAGACAATGCAAGCTGCACCCTGACGCCTCGTCCCCTGCCAGAGCAGCCTGTGCTTCTTCCGGAGACTGTGGACAGAGGAACCTGAGAAGGCGAAGTCTTTAAATAAAGAGGACGCGCAGGAAGTGCGAAGGGGAAGGATGAACGCTCTCCTTTCTGCCTGCTGGAGCTCCTATTTGTCCCTCGGGGGGACTGCTCCTCCTGCTGGCCCTGCCCAGGATCCCAGGTGCAAAAGCCTCCGCTGCCCCAGGGGCCCCAGCATCCTGGAAGCAGACGGCGGCGCTCGCACCTGCGAACTCCCGTGGAGGGCAGCTCTGACTTTCTCCCTGTGCAGAAAAGGCAGCGGAAAAGAAAGGATTCTATCTTTAAAAGGTTTTCCTCATAGGTTCTTTTGTGTTCATTCCAGGTCTTGTCCTACATTTTGAGAATAAAAGTACCAAAAATCAAAACAAATGTGCCCATGTCAGGTCTCTTTCTCCTGCTCTTGCTCTTGCTCCGTCCATCTCTCCATCTCTCTCCTTTGTTGTGCTGAACCACAGGTTTTTCTCCCTAATTTTATTCTCTACCGTCGCTTCCTCTCCATCCCTCCATCGCTGCCTGGGTTCATGCTCTTAACATCTCCCAGGAGTGCAATAAGCCCCCTACTACACTTCCCTTTCTATGGTTTCATACCTTGGTTTTTCATTTCCTCATCATCACCTTAGCCCTTTATTTTTTATTGGTCAGTGTTTCCTTATACCTGCAGTCTGGGGTCCCAGCTTGCTAACATGACCTGAACAACACCCTCCAGTGCCAACCCCACAGCTTGTCCCCTCATTTCCTTCTGCTTCCGTAACATCCTTTTCTTGTGGCTACTATGGAAGCTAAGCTGCTGAGCTGCAGCCTCTGATCACTGCATGTGCCCTGCCCTTTGCTGTCCTTCCCAGGCGAGCTCCCTCTCAACCTTCAAGGGCCAGATTAGAATCTTTGGAACTCTGAGAAAGATGTTAGGCTCCTGAGCATGTGTTGCTATGGCAATACCACATAGCTTATATATTTTGACAGTGAATTGCCTAAAACTTTAGTGGCTCCAAGCAGCAAGCTCGTTCATTAGATCATAGTTTCTGTAGGTCAGAAATCCAAGTGTGGTTCAGCTGTGCAGTTCTGGTGCAACGGAGGCTCCCCAGAGGCTGTGGATGGAAAGGCAGGAGGGACTGCAGGCGGCTAGAGCATCCAGCCCCAGGCTCATTCATCTGCTTGGCTTTGGTGAGAGCTTCTAGCCAGTTCCTCCTCAGCTGGGCTGGGCCTTTTCTCATGCCTTGGTGGCTGCCTTCAGCACAGGGAGTGGGCCCTGGATCTGGAAGTTCCACACAGTCATATCTACCCTGCGGTATGGGACACACACAGAGTATGGGAAAGGACCACACAGGGTAAATGTCAGAAAGCCAGGATCATTGGGAACCCTCTTAGAAGCTGGCAACCTCAGGAAATAATTAAGAACATAGATTTAAATTTCACAAGACCTAGATCTGCTACTTATTTGCTGTGCTACCATAAGAAAGTCATTTAATGTCTCTGAGCCCTGATTTTCACATGTGCAAACTCTGAATGGACTTACTTTGAGGGGTGGTTGTTGGTCCTAAACAAAGATGATTGATTTACAAAAGTACCGGACATGTGATGAGCATTTAGGAAACACTTGCCATTCTTCCAACCTCAGTTCACAGCCCCCTGGGCCAGTGGCTCTGAGGAAGGTCCCACGTAGCCCTCCGCCTCTCACCCAGCTCTCTCTCCACAAATGCAGATGCGGTCAGACTTGCATAGAGGCGGATGGCTGCACATGGTGAAGTTACCAAGTGAAACTTGCGATTTTAACCTGAGTATGCAAATATGCTCTTACACCCTCGGGCTGGGGAAAGGGAACTGCAATGCAGCTTCCTATTGTAGAGAAGTCTGCGGCTGTTTGGAGGGAGACCGTTCAGAAAGGAGGGGGCCGAGGGCCTACCAGCACTCAGGGGCCTCTCCCTCTGGAATTACTTTTATGTCATTTTTATTTCTCAACCTTGAGTGTTTGCTCATAGTAAGTCCCAGTCTCAGTTCCAGGGAGGACAAGAGATAAAATGTGGGAGTAGCGTGTTAGAACCTCAGATTTATTGTGTGCATCCTCGTTCTCCTATTATCTTTGGCCATTTTTTCCTTCTTCCCCTTGCTTACCTTGTAGTCCAGTTACTCACAACTGCCAGCTCCTAGCACCCGCTCCATGTCTGACTCTACCTGTGTCACCTCTCTGGGCTCCCTGCCAAGGGCCATCCAGCTCTTTGTACCCCATGGTAACAGGGGTCTCCTGATTACAGGGCTCCCTCATTCCGGAGCTTCAGCTTGCTCGAAAACAACAAGATGCCAACCTGAAGATTCTTGTAAATTTTAATTTGAATCCCGAAGTATGATCAGTTTCTTGCCATTTGGCAGGACACCGCCAGCCAGGACTGCAGCTGCCGTGATCACACACTTCACCGAGGTGTGCCAGGGACCAGCAGAGCCCTCAGGGCTTTGCTTCTAGAGCAAGTACCCAGCCAGCCGTCCACCCTGGCTCCAGGGAGCCCCCATGGAGGGAAATGAGCTGCTGAGTTGGGACCCTAAACCCTTCAGCTTTCCACGGTAGCCTTCCAAGGCCCTCCAGATCTTGTCGTCTGAACTGTCCCTCTTATGTGCTGGTCCCCACTCCCATTCCAAGCCCAGTACCATCTGCCTTGGCTTTGTCCTCTCTGGACCTTGGGAGTCTGACCCCTCTCAGAAGCGTCACTTTTGCTCTTTTGCCCTCTGGTTCCCTTTAGAGCAGAGGGTGGGAGGGTGGGAGCACGAGGAGGGGGATGAGGGTGGGGGTGGGGCGGGGCAGGGGCTGGCTGGAGGCTGAAGTTCAGCAGCAGGAGACCAAATGTCATCCTTTCTTGATTCCTCTCTGCTCTGTGTCTCTGGGACTATCTTTGTCCCGCCGTACCCTTAGCTCCTGCTAGGGTGTGAGGAAGGGAGGTAACTGTTCTGAGTCTCTGGCCCTCAGGTGGTCCGGAAGGCCCTTGCCCTGTTAGGCCTCTGGGTACTGATTCCTTCCTGCTGATGCAAATTATGTTTGATACTGGACTTAGTCTCAACTCCATAAACTTGCAAAATACATTATTGGCTGGTCATGGTTTTCTCAGCATTTATTCTGATCAAGGAATGCATTTCATGACAAAAGAAGTGAAGTGATGGGTTTCATCCATGCCCAGGGTCTCTCCTATTTTTTGGTGGGGTGGTGATGTACCTACTAGTTTGTTCTTATAAGCAACAGACGAGACAGATGGTGGAATGGGACAGCTTTTGAAGACTGTCTTGGTTACTTTTCTCTCGTTGTTGAGACAAAATACCCAACACCCAAAATGAAGGAAAGAAAGGTTTATTTAACTTACAGTTCGTGGAGGTTTCAGTCCATACTTGGCTGGTTCTGAGGCAGAGTGGTACATGGCAGAGGGCAAACTGTTCATGGCAGCAGAGCACAGCAAAAACAACCAGCAAAAGGAAGGAATGGTTGTAAGCAGCCTCCTTTTCTCCCCTACATTGTAAACAGCCTACTCCCACCCAGGGGTCGTGAACCTCTCACACAATCTCCATGCCCTCCTCTTCCACAGGCTCAGGATGTTTACAAAGTAAGCACCCCAGCTTCCTCCTGAGTCACTCAGCTAAACCTCTAAATTCCCCAAGTTGACACAATGTATCAACCATAACAAAGACCTATTCCTGGCATCAATTGGGAGACAGCACAATGACAATGTAGGGTTCTGTAGGATACAGCATACACTTTGAAACAGCAGCCAAACATGTTACTGCTTTACCCACAGGCAAAATGCACTAGTCCATGCATGGAGCGGAGAAAGCAGGAGTGGCTCCTCTCTGCACTTCGTAACTGACTCATGGAATTCTGCTCTGAGGTCTCAGAGGTCTGAGTACCCAGTGGAGCGATGCTTCTACTGCGGACACTACAGTTTCCATTAAATTGAATCAATATGGGCCTCTCAGGCCGCTAAAACAGAAGACCAAGAAGGAAGGAATTCTGCCCGCAGGGGTGGCTGGATCTGCTTGGCAAGGATGGGTAACTGGATAATTGTTGTCACACAGTGAGCAAATGTGAGCCTCCGTTGGGAACCCAGGAGATTTGTGGGCTACATCTTAGAGCTTTCATGTCTGATAGTAAAACTCAACGAAAAAAAAATGGGCAGCACCAGTGAAGACTCAGAAATGAAAGCTGAGGTCAGGTTACCAGGTAAAGAACCCAGGGCCTGCCTGTCCTGACTGAGCTCAAGTGAAAGATACGGGATGCATAGCAGGGGAAGTTACAAATACTAACTCTGCCTGGCAACCAGTGATAGACACAAGGACACATGGTTTCTTCCATACATGTTACATACGCATGTATAATTACACAAATACTCACTATTTCTCTCTATTCCTTCCTTCCCTTCTAACTTCCAATTTATATATGGTGGTGGTCAGCTTTGAAATTTAATCTGTAATATGGTGAGACCTCAAAAGCCAAAGGAAGAATGATTTTAGGAAGATGGGAATGGTTACCTGTGTTAAAAGTTCTTTCTTCATTTTTATACCTTGATCCTTCAATACCTGCAATAAGCCTCTCGAATCCTTTTATCTTGGGAGCTCCTTGAATATCTCATTTCTTTTGGGATTTTGTGTTCCCTCTCTGGGAGGGGGAAGGCATCTTCATTTATAGAGAAGGATTATATAAAATTCTTCAACTATATAAAAAGTTTTGTTGGAAGCATAAAACTATACCGTGTGGAAATTCAAGTGTATGCAGCCAAAGAATCAAGCAGTTTAGAGACCTCTGAGTGGCAGGATTTTTCAAGAATGAAAGTGGACTCAGAGACTCATTTGTTTTGTTTTGTTTTTTGTCTTTCTGAGACAGGGTCTTGCTATGCAGTTCAGGTTGATCTTGAGTTCACTTTGTAGCCCAGGCTGGCCTTGAACTCACCACGATCCTCCTGCCTCAGCCTCTCGAATGCTCAGGTTAGAGGCATGCACCACCATGCCCGGCTTCAGAGACTCATAAAAGTGGATGGACACTTTGAGATGGAAGTTGATGTGTGGCTGTGCTCAGACCAGAGAGGTGAAGGGACTTGCCCAAGATTATAGTGTCTTAGATATTTCCCTAGTTGCCAGGACAATGTACATGATACAATTTAAGGAAGGAGAGGTTTATTTTGGCTCACATTCAGGTCCATTGTCTGCTGGCTCCAAGGCAGGATGGCATGGTGGGGGAGAGCTGCTCACAGCATGGCAGACAGGAAGCACAGAGCAAAGAGAAGAACCGGGAGATAGATGCTCCCAGGTCACACCCCCGGTGACCTGTCTCTCCTGACCAGAACCCGCCTCTTAACAGCAAGTGAGCTACAGGCCCCCTAATCCAATCACCTTACTTAGGAGCACCTGAAGCTTTTTAGATCTTACCCATAACACAGTATGGTAATGCAGTCATGAGTGAGAGACAGAACTCCTGATTCCTCGCCCAGGGCCCTCGGTGTAATGCTGTTATAGGCAGCTGAGGTAGATAGAAATATTATAGGCAGTCAGACAGGGCCAGGCCCTTGAAGAAGCCAACATAAAAGATAAGATACCTGTGGGCCAGACCTCAAGACAAGAAGACTAAACAAATACACCCACATACCTCCCCAGGGATGGACAACAAGGGTTTATATTCTAAATAGGTAGCTACCACCTTGAAGTGTCCTTGACCCAACCCCGTACAGGAAAAACCCCTGCTCTGCATTCATGCCCGCTTGTTACGTGACTCACTTTCCCATTTGATCCCAGTTCACTTAGTCTTACCTGAATATTTATCCTTGGAGTCTTATTGTTGGACCATAGTTCCGTCCATTTCCCTTACTGTGGACCCGCCTCACTTCATGGTTTTTCCCTATAAAAACCCCTAGAAAAGACAGAGTTGGGGGGTAACCCACTCAGGCCCCCCTTCTGTCCCTCTCTTGGACAGAAGCTTTCTTTCTCTCAATTAATATTCTGCTCTTAACCTCCGTTGTTCCTAAAATCCATTCTTCGGTTTTAGAGAACACGAACTCATCTGATATCAGTCAGGTTGGGATATTTATTTTCCTGTATCATTTTGGAGGTCACCACCAAGATACTTAGATGGAGGTAAGAGTTTGCTTTTGTTTCATAGACTCTGGATTGGGACTCATTTAGGTAACATTTTTATGCTTCAAATTGTTATGCTTTTGCCTGTTGCTTACAATTTCTTATGCTTTGTCTTTTTACATAGTTTTATTAAAATGTTGATAAATCTAAGTCAGAACATGGCAAGGTTATAAGGTTATGATATTTCTTTAATGAGACATTTGATTCCTGTTTTGTTCTGGTATATATTGTGTTTGATGCATTTGAACTAATTGCTAAATGTACTGGTTTTCCTTGCTTGATGTTAGGGAGAGTAATGTTAGAATGCTCCTAGTGGATTTTAATACAAACGGTAAGATGGGTCTCTTTAAATCTAGCTCAGATTTAGAAAAAGAACTGTAGCCTGTTCCAACTAAGTTAAGCCCATAGAAGACGAGCGTTTGTTAATGCCAAAGACAAGGAAGTCACCTTAGAGAAAGCACATACCCCGTCTCTAGGTCAGATGAGACATCGAAATTTTGCCCGTCCAGGAGAACACACATAAAAGCCATGTCCCGGCTTAGTGTTCTGGGCAGGTCTCCCTCGGGAGGCTGAACCTGAGACACAGTGGAGAGAACCGACTTCTGGGTGACAGCAGAAGGAGCTATCTCCGAAAGGAGCACACTTCTGGGACCAAAACATGTTAGTCTAAGGGAGGATCTCCAACCTCTCCCCTTCTCCTAGGTCTAGTGTAGGTAATCTTGTTCAGGCTTTAACTATCCCTTGTAAAATTTTCACAAACAGTAGTCACTCTGCCAGCTAATTATAAGCTCTTAGAGCAGCTGCCACTCTCCAAAGCAGAGGACAGGTTTCCCCAGCATCTCTCTGGTGAATCCCCATTAAAGCCAATGGCTGAAGGAATGTTGACCAGAGAGACGGCTGGATTCCTTTCTGGAGACTGATCTCTGGTTTGTGGGCCAATAGAAACTGAGAACTGAGGAGTCATGGCCAGGGCTGCTCTCTGGCGGATCCCAAAGGTTCCTCGGTGGAAACTGACTGCTGAAAATCTCCACATATCTATCATATCTATCTTTCTCTTACGGTAGACTAGAAATTCTCCATAAACTTTTCAGTCGAGCCACCCTTCAGAAACTAGGCTGAGGCAGTTTACAACAATTTACACTTCACAGTCTAGGAGGGGAACGATTCACATTTGTGTCTTACATATGCTAACTAAGACTAAAAAGAGGCTCTTGTCAGCCTTAACTAACTTGCCTTTAACAATATTTAAATGTGATTGCTAGATGGTAAATTTAAGTTTAACCTGTGAGCTTCAAAGTTTAAAACATAGTCTTATCCTGTTGTTAAGAAAGATTGCCTAGGTGATTAGGTAATGAACACAAGTGGCTGGAGACTTTGTCCAGTGCACGGGGCAAAATTCCTCTAGCCAATTGTTAGTTCTATTTAGAGGTGATCTCCTCTGTGGCTTGAGAATATCTAAGCACTTCCAACTTGCCTTTTTATGCCCGTGTCCAAACAATAAAAAAGCAATAGTTTATTACAAAGATATGCTTCGTTCTTTAGATATTCCTGTTACCAGATCAATTGTAACTTAGCTTGTAGATGTCCAGTAGGAGTAAGTACACTGTTCATGAGTTTTCTGGGAGGATAGAATTGCGCGTCAGTTCAAGGGTGGATAGGCTGATTGAATTTTGTCCTCTGCTCTCTCAAGATGGCATCCATCTGCCCTGGAATGGAATCTACTTAAGGGACGCCTTAAGGGTACAAGGACCAATTAGAGATAGGGAGGAGACTGTCCGAACTCTCTCTTCTTGTTTTACATGGGAAACTCAGTCACAGTTGCTTACTCGTCTCAGTTGCATCATTAAGTACTGGAAGATGTTTCATCGCCTAGAGCCAAAATGGAATACAGAGGGAAGTATTAATTATGATACTATTTTACAACTAGAAAAATACTGTAAAAAGGAAGGGAAATGGTCAGAAGTGCCATACATTCAAATTTTCTTTGCATTAAGAAATAGTCCTTATTTAGTTTCAAAATGTAAAAGTGAGCCACAGGGAAATGGGACACCTCAGACTCTCAAGGCACCCACTATATTAGAGCCTGAGATTGCTCCTCCCTAATATTTGGAGCCTGAGGACCACACAGCCTTAATCAAAGCCTCACCAACCATTTCTGAACCTAAGGATTCCCCAACTTGGCCTTCTAAGCTAGAGGATGAAGCTTCTAGACCAGCTGTAATCCAGGCCTCTACAGAGCTGTACCCATCCTTAGCTGAGTTTAGACAAGCTTCTCAAGGACAGTATCACAAGAGGTAAATGGACGATTTGGAGCTGCCAGAGTTCATGTGTCTTTTTCTCTCAGTGACCTAAAACAGACAAAGTTAGATCTTGGAAAATTTCTAGATGACCCTGATAAGTACATTGAGGTATTTAGAGGCTTCACTCAGACCTATGAGTTAGACTGGAAAGATGTAATGTTACTCTTAAACATTGACCCCTAATGAGAAACAAGCAGCACTACAGGCTGCTATTGCATTTGGAGATGAATACCATATTATTAATTTCAGAAGGCCCAAAGAAAGACAACAAGGGGAACTACCAGTTCCCACTGGAGCCCAAGCTGTCCCTATCCAAGACCCCTAGCAGCCATATGGGAGACTGGAATGGGAAACACTTTCAGACATGTATTCTTGAAGGTCTAAGAAGAATAAGAGCTAAACCATTCAATTATTTTAAACTGTCAGCTATCCAACAAGAGAAAAGGGAACACCACTCTGCTTTCTTAGATCTCTTACAGGAGGCATTGATAAAACATACTTCCTTAGATCCTAATTCAATAGAGGGACAAGTTATTCTTAAAGATAAGTTCATTACTCAGTCAGCCCCAGATATTAGAAAAAAGCTACAAAAAATGGCTTTTGCCCCAGATAGTTCCCTGGACGTGTTAGTAAAAATTTCCTCCTCAGTATTTTATAACCGTGATGAAGAGGAAACCAAGGAGAGAAAACAAAGAGACCGAGAAAAAGCAGCTGCCTTTGCAGCAGCACTAAGAGAAACAGATCCTAAGTCTGATTCTCGGGGCCCCAAGAAATCAACGACTATCTTGGTCTGCTACCGCTGTCAGAAGCCAGGCCACCTTAAGAGGGACTGTCTTTAAAAGCCCCCTGGGCCATGCCCTGACTGCAAAGGTGACCACTGGAGGTCGGACTGCCCTCTGAAGCAAAGGCCCCAGAGTTCAGACCCATCCTACCAGTTGGTCCAACAAGAATGAAGGGGCCCGGGGCACACTTTGCCCTCTCCCTCTGGCCGGACTGTCATCTCCATGGAGGAGCCCCGGGTAATCATGACTATAGAGGGAAAGAAAACCAGCCTATTGCTGGACACTGGCGCAAGTCTCTCGGTCCTTCTTTTTGTTCCTGGCCTTCCTTCCAGCCGCCATACCTCAGTGAAAGGAGTCACTGGAGAGGAGGTAATTTGCTATTTTTCACAACCCTTAGGCTGTAACTGGGATGGTTTTCTTTTTTCACATTCCTTTTTGATAATGCCTGAAAGTCCAGTTCCTCTCTTGGGAAGAGATATTTTATCTTGTTTAAATACTATAATATATATGCACCCAGGTCGGGTACACTGTCTTCCCCTTGTGGAGACAAATAAATCCTGAAGTATGGGCTACTAAAGACAAAATAGGTAAGACATTAGGAGCTGCTCCAGTACAGATACATCTCAGAGATTCTACTACTTTTCCTAATCAGAGACAATATCCTTTAAAACCTGAAGTTAAAAGAGGGTTATTGCCTATAATTGATAACCTAAGGACACAAGGTTTACTTAAGCCTTGTAACAGTCCATGCAACACTCCAATTTTGGGAGTTCAAAAGCCCAATGGTGAATGGAGATTAGTACAGGACCTTAGATTGATAAATGAGGCAGTAGTGCCAATTCACCCCATGGTACCTAACCCATATACACTCCTTTCTCAAATTCCAAAAGATGCCAGTTGGTTTTCAGTGTGAGATTTAAAAGATGCTTTCTTTTGTGTTCCTTTACAGAGAGATTCCCAGTTTCTATTTGCTTTTGAAGATCCTCATGTCCTAGGCCTCAGTCCATTTAAAATGCTTTATGGATGACCTGTTGTCACTAATTTTCTCTTTGACAGAAAAGCAGATGCCTTACTAAAAGTTGTTACCTCATTGGCTAAATTCCAACAAACTCTTCAACAGCTTACAGAGGCCCAGCCCAGAAAAAAGGAAAATCCCATATTCCATCCTGGAGATTTAGTCCTGGTAAAGTCTCCCCTCACCTTCTCCTTCCCTAGGACCAACGTGGGAAGGCCCACACACCATGGTCAAGACAACAGGCATGGATTCCTGGATACATCACACCAGCCTCAAGCTCTGGGAACCAGAGACTGTTGCTGAGAGTGAACAACCACCTGGGTACTCCTGTGAACCCATAGAAGACTTAAGATTCCTGTTTAAGAAAGAAGCAAAGTCTTCAGATAAGTGATGTTACTCTTGGCCTTTTCACTAATCACTCTGCCCCTCAGAGGAGGATACAATTCCTTTCTAAGATGGGCCCAGGAATATGCAGTCATTACAGCAGACCTCTTGCTGGATATGTGGTCTACTCCCCTTGTCCAGTACATCAGGACTTCCTTGGTGGGTATCCCCATTTCAAGGAGATGATTGGAATAAATTACAGGACTATATTAATGAGATATGCAAGAGTTCAATTGTACATAGGTCAGCCCACCATTACAAAGTAACTGAGTGGCCTATAAACTATACTCTTAATGACCCTGGGCATAATTGAGTCTTTTCCCACAAAGTCATTGAAGCCTCTCTACAGGCACTAGTAAGGCCCCTATTAAATAAAAATAAGGGTCCTATCCTGAGGGCCAACAATCATAGATATCAGGATGGCTATTTTCAAATATGGGATTATTATATATGGTTGACTCCCACTATAGGTCATCTCAGTAGAAAGGCCCAGTTATGTTGGGAACAAAAAATCATTCCTATTCTCATTGGCCTAACTCCACTAAATACTTGGGGTGGACAGCCCCTGAACAATGTATACATATAAAAACTTTACAGGCTAAAGACTGATTTGCAACAGATTGGTTTACTCACCCTGGAATTAGATGGGAAGCCCCTAGTGGCACTCATTGGTCTTGTGGGACCAATCTGTGGCCCTGGCTACCCCCTGGGTGGATAGGAAGATGCACGTTAGGATTTGCCTGGTTACAAGGCAGGAGTGTCAAAACTATTGACAAACCTGCTAATTTACCCCGCTTACAACACCGATGGTCTAGGAGTGTGTTTCACTGGTATGATCGCTTGGCCTCTATCTTTATCCCTTCCCTAGGGCTAGAAGATGAGGAAAAGATCCAGGCATTGGTAGGTTTGAAATTTTCCTGGTGGTTCTTTTGTGAAGTCAGGGCTGGGAATTGGTGCTCTGTAGAAATGATAGTTAACTGCCTGCAGGGTCTGATGTCACATTGTTTTTTATTCTTGGCTGCCCCTCTTTCTACTGCTCAGTCTGTCTCAGTGGGAGAGTTCCACCTGCTTGGCCTTGCAGGTCAGCCTCAGCATCCAAGCCCTAGACAAAGGCCCTTTGTCTCCTGGTGAAGCTCATTATTCCTCCTGGCTTCCTCTAGCCCCACAAACCTGCACCTCCAACCAAACTCTACCTCTGCCTCCTTGCTTGCTAGAAATATTCCTCCCCAGGCAACATTGTGGTAGATAGTCATCAGATGAAGAAATAGGACTCAGACTTCCTGAATCCATAACTTGCCTTAATGTATACTATACTGTTCATTCATTCATTGATTCATTTATTAATTCAGTATTTATGGAAGGCCTTTTGCCTGATTCAACCTCTACCCCTCTGAGTACCTTGGACAACCCCAGTTGAGGACCACTATCTTTGCAATCAGCAGACATGTTGCCATGCAACTTTCAGTGTCATCTCACCTACAGCTGAGGTTACGTTTGATGAACACGTCTGCAAAGCAGCACTTCCCATACCTGTTGCCTTGTTTTTTCTTTCTCGGCCTGATAGCTCTGTCTCTTCAGAGAGACATAGCTGGGAGAAGCCCTTCTCACCCCTTATGTATGCTTTCACAGAAAGACCCTTTGAGTCAGCCTTGGCAGTGGCACCTGAGCTGGCTGCTCCTGAGTAAGTCACTCTATAGAGTAATATGCATGGATTAAAGTGTGTCAGCACTGGTCCAGAAAGGGACACAGGGCTGCTGCCCCAGGGCAGTCCATGCAAAAGTGCACTGGTCAGTTCAGAGCCTGGGCATCTCACCTGCTTTGGCTCAAGGTTTGCCTCCCAGTACACAATGATTTCCTGACTTCTGGTTTCCTCACATGTAAAATACAAAGGCAAACTCAAAGCAAGATCATTTATCCAACAAATTACAGTTTATACATTTCATAGCTGGATTTCTTGGTGCAGCTATCTCTCCTCAGAAACTTCTAGAACTGGCTCTACTGTAAGCAAGCAGAGATGCTAGTATGTGTCATATGATCTGTCATTCTGTCTTCCAGCGACCTTGGCAGACATATATGTTCTCCCTCCCTCTCAGCCTAGGAGTGGCTTCAGTCTTCTCAACACTAGACCCAAGAGGTCATTATTATTTGGAGCTGGTACAAAAGGGACAAAACCAACTTCCCCATTCAGACAGTGGAAGGAAGTGTCTTTCGAACTGTGTATATTGAGGTGTGGCACAGAACCGTAGATCTCTCCTATCTGCAGCTTCTGTATGTGTAGGCTGGGATACTGCTACCTACTTCCCAAGCTGTAGTTGTCAGAATTCATTGAAATAACATCTAAATATCCAGCACCTCTCCTAGCACAGTAAACATGTCTCCTTCTCTCTTTTCTGCCCCTTTCTGGGGCATTTCCTTCAAGATTTGATGAATATTTTATTAAAAATATAAGTTAGGGATAGGTAAGATCAATGCTTGGGAGAGGAGACAGGATGTACAGATAAAAACGGAAGACTTTTCAGAGCAAGAGTCCACAAGATCTGGAAATTCTAGCTGCCAAGCAAGGTCCCAAAGGCAAGAAGACAGGGAAGTGAGGCTGAGGTTTGGGAAGACAAGCACTGGTACTGAAGTATGAGTACCGAGAAAGGAAAGTGCGTGACAAGTTAAGGAGAAAATAGCATGCAGAGTTGTCCCAAAGTTGCTGGCAAACTAGCCATAAGTTAAATAAAATTCGTAAGTGTGGTTCCCACACCTTCTCCAATGATTTGATCCTCTTTTTTCTAACAGATCACAGTAGTCCATAACATAGAAGCTATAAAGCAATAAGCTTGGTTGCCAGAAGTCAAACTCAAGGGAAATTACTCTCAGTATTTCAGAGCACAACAGATTAGTGGTTAGTAATAAGGAGAATTAACACTGTGGTCATTGTTGCCAAATCCATCACAAACATGCTCCAGTGGCTGGGACAGAAGGAGAGAGGCCTGGGCTGGGGAAGGTGAATCTCTCAGTTAACCCTGTAACGTCTGTGAACTTAGTCTCCTCACCTGTAAATTGATAAGGACATTTGACCTGGGTCAATGGTGTATCAGGATGTGTTCAGTTCTTAGCAATATGGCCTAAGTAATAAAGGGAACTTACTGGTGCATGTAATGGGAAAGCCCACAGAGCTTTGAAAAGCTTCTGGGCTAGCTCAAATAATTTACCAGGAACCAATGTCTCCTTCAACATTTCTCAGCTCTGCTGCCTGTTGTGGCATCTTGGGCAGACTTAGGGAGATCTTTCTCATTGAGAATGACTTCTAGCTGCTCCCTGAGGCTGCATGTACTCAGGCATGTATAGCAGGGAAAGAAAAATCCTTGTGCCAACGTTATTGACAGGAATCCCGCCCTTTCCACTGGCCACACCTTCTTAGGTCAAGAATCCATCCCGGGAACCAATCACTAGGCCAAAGACGAAAGTGATGATTGGTCAGGCTTATACCATGTGGTAAGTGATCCATGTCCATTGCTGAAGGTGGATTTGGTTTCCGCATAATTACGTGTATTTCCATATGGAATCAGGACAGTAGGGAAAGAGAAAGGGGAGAAGAAAGGTGCAGTTACTCAACATATTTTCATGGTTGTTGCATTTTAACCTTTTGGGGAGTAAGTAGAACCCAAATACATTCATACCATGCACCACATAATGAGGACTTAGTCTATGGCAGCTACATAAACAGTAGTAGCCGGGCGTGGTGGTGCACGCCTGTAATCCCAGCACTTGGGAAACTGAGGCAGGAGGCTCGTTGCAAGTTCGAGACCAGCCTGGGCTACAAAGTGAGCTCAAGCCCAGCCTGAACTGCATAGCAAGATCCTGTCTCAAAAAGACAAAAGATAAAAATAAAAATAAACAGTAGTGACCCCATAAGATTTTAATGGATCTGAAAAATTTCTGTTGCCTAGTGACATCTTGGCCCAAGGCATTGCTCATGTGTTTGCAGCGATACTGGTGTAAACAAACCTACTGGGCAACCAGTCATACACAAGTCTATCACACACTCTAATCCGTGCTGCATCACACTCGCTCATGATAAATGACTAGGTTGCTTGTTTATGCACTTAGTATACCGTATTTTTCATCATTATTTTAAAGTGTTTGTCTTCTGCTTATAAAAAGAACTGACTGTAAACAGCATGATATATTAAGAAACTCATGCAGCTTTCACTTCCCTGGTCTCTCAGTCACACTGAGGTCACATGAAATGACTGACCTCTGCCACTAGTTTTCATACTCTGCAATGTGCACACAATAATGAAATAACTCAGAGAGGCTTCTCAGGACACATCCTGACTGTTAAATGATGCAAGGCTGCATGTAAAAATATATGGAAAAGCAGCTTCAGTCACTGTCTTAGAATTGGGGGGCTATTGTTCTCTGTCTTTAGTCGCTCTAGAGAGACCTGGTTGGAAACCTAGTGCTCCAGGGAACAGAAATGGTGAAGAGAATCTTTTTGGGTTCACCTCTGACTCTAGTTTTTGCTATTGTTTCGTAAGCATAGATCTACTAGGATCATTTGTCTCCCTGTCGCCCATCTCCAGACACTTTGGCAGGCCTGCTCTACTTTTGTGAACTAGGTAGAACATTAGTCTTCTTAGGAATACAAATATTATGTGAACATAAAATATGTTATGTCTCTATAGGCTCTACAACATAACAACTTATCAGTACCCAGCTATCATTTTTCCATCTTAAAGCTTGCAACAAGTTACCTAAGCTTCTGATAAAGCCCAGAGAAACAAACCCATGGAGAACTAATAAAGCTGAGCCACACACAGCTGGGCAAGAATGGTGCAAAAGGAGAAAGAGATGAATTCTTTCTTCAAATGAACAGCGATGAGAAATTCGGTTTCTTGAAAGAGCCAGGGAATCAATGGAATATTGTATTTACTTTGAAAGCCATTTGGAAAGCATTTTATACTTTCTTTAAAAAGTTGAAGTTTCCTTCAGTAAGAAAGTTGGCATAAAACCTGGAAGACTTTTAAGAAATTATTATTTTAAGGAGTGATAAAATATAGAGAACATAAAACATTCCATCTTAATCATTTTTAAGTGCACAGTTCAGTGGCACTAATTACACTCACATGTTGTGCAATCATTATCACTGTCCAACTCTAGAATTCTTTTCATCCTGCAAAAATGAAACTCTACACCTGTTAAACAATAACTCCCCGTCCCTCCCTCTGCCTCTGGTAACCACCATTCCATTTTCTCACTATTCAAGTGTGATCACCCTAGGAACCTTATATAAATAGAGTTGTAGGCTATTTGTCTTCTTGGTAAGTGCCTTATTTTATTTAGCATAATATTACTTAGCACAATGAACAAGTTCCCTCCATGTTATAGTAATGTGTCAGAATTTCCTTCCTCTAAAAGCATAATGATTATTCGTTGTATGTATCTTATAGCTTAACAGTAGGCATAAAAGAGAAAGCTACCACCAGGCAGTACTTTTGTAAGATCAAGTGGCTTCTTTCCTATTCATGGAGATTTAAACCAATAAGGGTTCGATTGTGTTCTAGGCTTGCATTTGTGTAGGTCTCACAATCAGAAAATCAAGTGTAAGGGATCCATAGTCTAACCCAGGTTTAACTCAGAGCAGGGGCCAAGGAAACAACGCTGTGCTTCAGGGAAGAAACAAAGAGGAGCTTCTTCAGCAAGCAGGGAAACTGCTGAGCTGCCCCGACGTAACCCGCTTTCCTTATCTAGCTCACAGCCTTCCTCTTCTGTCCGGATGGACGTAAGGACAATCGAAGCACATCTCTGTTCCTTCCTCAGTGGGGGAAAATCAGAACATCTCCTTGGGAATAGGGTTTCACTGTCCGAAAGTTATTTGCATCAAAGGTTCCAGGTAGTCAAATTTAATTGCTTCTAACCAGAAGTTTTTCTTAAATGGAGTCGTTGAGTTCTTGCAGTTTACAACAGCAACGGAACAACCACGCTTTCAAACCAATACATGTGGCATTAAAACATCTCTCGACTCAATTAATTTATTGAAAAAAGAAAGCTAGCATTCTGCACATACAAAATAACACCAATGCAAGCACAGGCCTCATATTGTATTCTGGGGGGTGAACAGCTGACACACAATCATTTGGTGCTGGGGAACTTGGAGAGAAAGAGTAGAGTTTTTTCACAATGAAGAAAGGCCGCTCTTTGGCTCAGGGCTATTCTACTCTCTGAAAAAGCTGGGAATGTTTTAAATGTGGCAACCAAGACACTGTCTCGTTCACACACTCGTTAATAGTATCATGTTTCATTAACTGGGTAACAACACATAATGAAAATTAATCAAACAAAACCCCTTTGACATAGTCTTCGATGGTGAAGTCACGGACATTGAATAGGTGCTGCTTTTTGCTCCAGAGACTTCTCTCAGACTGTAAGTGCTCTACATTCTCAGGATGATTTGTAAATTAGACACCAGGCTAATTTTGCTGGAACAAAGGCTAAGAATGCTAATGACCCTACTGAACATCTTTCAGATGGCTGAAGTCACCGCTACTTTAGAAGCTCTTACCTAAACGTGTGTACGCTATCACCTTGTAGCCCAGGCTTCCACCAGAGAGGAAAATGAATGAGCAGCACCTCGCCTTTCCTGCCTGGCCTCTTCTGTTTGGCCTCTTCTGTTCTCCCTCTTCCCTGGGGCACCTTTTTCTCACCTGTCATACCTCGCCATGCCACCATCCTCTTGTGATGTATATGTACTATTGCTATTTAGGAGCCAAGATGGCTAAAGTGCTCTCTTGCTAAGAGCATTTTTTAAAATTGTCTTTTTGTGACAGGGTCTCACTATGCAGTTCAGGCTGGCCTTGAACTCACTTTGTAGCCCAGGCTGCTCTCGAACTCACAGCAATCCTTTTGCCTAGACCTCCCGAATGCTGAGATTACAGGCGTGCCTGAGTCACCACACTGGGCCTGCTAAGAGTATTCTTCTCTCTTCCTTCCACAGTTAGGGTCAACCTTTGGCATACATAAATATCACCAGCGGAGATTGTTTATTCACAACCAGGGATTCTTTACCTGGTGCAAGGAAGGTCTAGGAATCTGTATTTTGATAAACACCAGAGGCATATTGACCAGGTGGCTTTTGATTTCCTTTTAAGGGACCATGTCCCTGTGATGACAGCTCAGCATCCCTGCCCCAGCCCCATGCTTAGTCTAGTTAGGGTGGCTTCCTCTGGACAAGAGAAGCAGTTCCCAGATTTCCCTAATTCATTTGAGAGCATCTAGAAGTTTCTGTAAACACAATTTGCCAGATTTTCTTCTGGAGTTAATCATTACAAAGAACTGATTCAGGCTGTAAAATTCAGTTGCACCGTTGCATAGCTCAACATAATTAAGCACGAAAGTTCCTGTTTTGGGTATTCCGGCCACCATGAACCATGAACTGTAACTGACACACTGGACAGGCAGAGGTTCCAGACAAAATGCCAGCTTCCACACAGCTCTGGGAGCTGGGACACTGGCCAATTTCTGCCTAGTGGCCTCAGTTTTCTCATGGGTAAGGGAGCTGTGGCTTACTTCTCACAGGTGTTAGGAAGATAAATGACTACAAGAACCACAAGATAGAATGACAGCCACCTTTGAGATATAACATGGGGATTTAGCAAAGGGTTCAGTGAACCCTGTGAGAACCACACTGTTTTCCAAACAGCTCCCTGGAGGAGGAAGCTGGTGCTATGTAATGCGCACACAGTGAACCAAGTGTTCCCCTGGTCTCTTCCTTACGGGAGTATCTTCATCCTCACATGCCCACAGGATCAATTATGGGCTGTGGAAGGTCCTTCAGGGTCATGGAACAGAGAACCACAGAAGTTGTCTTGGCAGCTGGATTCCCAGAAGAAGACACAGGCAGTAAAGGAAAGATACTAAGAACCAGGATGGAGTGATCCCAACCCAATCCTTTCACTTTTAAAAGGTGGAAGAGTACTGTGGCTGTGAATGTGGGAAGTAATTTTAATTGTGTGTAATTGGTCACAAGGCCTCATTTACAGTTAACATTGCTGCTTTATTTAACAATGCTTTATTGCTTTGTATGCATTAAGGTTTGGGAGTAAAGGTTGTGTGTCTATCCAACAGGGAGCCATAGTATTTAAGTTAGCCAACCTAATGTTACAACCACTTTGAGGTGGCCCAGTGTAAATTAAAAGCCTTAATTAAAGTGGTACGATTTTGTATAACTTATCATCAGTACCTCAATAAATTTGGATTGCCAAAAAATTTTTAAAATTAAAAAAATAAAAGTTCTGACTTGTAGTTGCAAGTCATTAGTAATACATGACTAAATTCTTCTTGTAAAATCAGTAGGATGTAAAGCTAAATTCCTCTTTGCCACTCCCTTTGCAAATGTCTGCATTCTTCCAGGAGGGATTCACTGTGTAGAGTGTTTGTTAAGATCTTTCTCAATGCATGCACACACAGATACCTATACTGCTGGGAAACATACAGAATGATTTTACTATCTGCATATGTGTTTTAAAAAGATTAATAGAACTTGATTACATATATCATTATGAAACTTGCTTTTTGCATTAAACAATGTCTTGGAAATATGTTATTGCCTAGTCATATGAATCTACTTAACTAGATTTAACTCCTGTTGTACCTTTCGTGCTAGGTGTTATAGTTAAGATTGAGCATGTCCTTCTAAAGTCTCATGCACTCAGAGCCTGGACTTTTGGAAAGTGACTGGATCATGGGTGCTGTATTCCTGAGTAGATTTATTTACCCATGAGTTCAGTGACTGATTGAGTTGTTGGAAGGTGAGGACTGGTCAGAGATGGTAGGTCATAGGGGTTGTGACCTGTAAGGGTTTATCTCCTATCCTGTCTCTCCCTTCTCTCTCTGCTCCCTGGCCCCCGTAACCTGAGCAGCTTTGCTCATGCCGAGTCTTTCCACCATGCCATTTCTGTCTTTTCCTGTGGCCTAGTGCAAAGCTGCTCAGGTTATGGGGCCCCCTAGAATGTGCTTAATAGGCTGCCTAAGGAGAATGGCTTTGGTTGTAGCAAGAAGCATTTCTGGGGGTAAAAGGAAAAGAAATATTTTTAAAGAAGAAATCCTTAAACTACAAATCCAGAAAAAGGATGGGATGGCTGTCTGCAGAGACTGCCAAAATGCAGACAGATAGGCATTATTTTAAGATATTTCAAATCCTCTGCTCCAAGTTCCTGGGACTTAAGATGGGCAGAACTGTCTTCAAAAACATAACAAACTGCATAGGTATTTCTGTGTGATAGCCACACTTAAAAAAATACGTAAAAAGAAACAGGAAGGTTCTGGGGATATAGTTTAGTGAAAAAGTGTGCGTAGTATGTGGGAGGCCTTAGGTTTTTAGCTCCATCACCACAAAACAAAATAAAAAAAGAGATAAAGAGGTAAAACACTCTTAATGACTTACTTAACCCACTATGTCTAAAATAGCATCACTTCAACATGTAAACCATATGGTACATTAATGAAGTATTGTAGACGTTTTGCACTGAGACTTTGACTCCAGTGTGTATTTTACCCCCATAGCTTATCTCAGTTCAGACAACCACAGTCTCGGAGCTTAACAGCCACACCTTGCCAGTGGCTACTGTATTAGAAAGTCTTGAGGGTGAAGACTAGAAAAGTCTGCGATGTGCAGAAATGCACCATCTTAATTTATATCAAAGTGTTTAAGTGATCACAGGCTGACATTTAAGGCCGTCATCATGCAGCCTCCCAACCTCACTGCTCTTCCTGACACAAGTGTGTCACACCTGCCATGGATCCAACCCACCAATGTGGATTAATACTCCTAAAGCACAGTGCTGTTCAGAGTATTTCCTGGAAAGGACATCACTGCCAGTGAAGACTATCAGCAGGGGGTGACCGTGAAGCCGAACCTTGAAGAGCCGTTAGGAAGTGGTCAGGTGATCAAAGGGAGCATGTTCGTGAGGATGCGGCTGCAGGGTACAGGCAGAGAGTAAAGCAGACATCAGGTGCTGAGGGGGTCTCTTAGGTCCTGCTAAGGACATGCGCTTGATTTTGAAGATAAAGGAGGGACACCAAGCATTTGTCAGTCTGGAGTATGGGAGAAAGGCAGGACCAAGGCAGGGAAATGAGACTGGAGAACAGTGCAAGATCCAGCTAAGAAGTGATAAGAGCTGAAGCCAAGGCAATTCATTCATTCATTCACTCCATAAATACTTACTGATCAGCTACTGAGGTCCAAGGCATTGAAGATAAAGGGGAAAACAAAGCGGGCAAAAATTCCTGTCTTCATAGAACGTTATTCTCCGGTAAGCAAGGGTGATCCTCAGATTTTCGGTTTTACCTGGTGCATGATGGAATCCTTCTCTGAGATAGATGTAGCAGGAGACAGAACAGGGCTGGGAAGCAAAAGGATGGGTTGAGCTTTATTGTTTTGACAAAGATCTGGGGTGTTCTGGGGGCACCCAAGCGGAGTCATGCAGCAAGCTGCAGGACTTGGGTATTTGGAGATCAAGAGAGAATTCTGGATGGGACACATAGACTTGGGTGCCCTGGTACGTATCAACAGCATGAAATGCCTAGGAATGCATGATAAAATCCCAGGAAGATTTGTGGAAGCAAGTGTCACAGCTCAAACGTCTGCAGGGCTCAGGTGAATTGCATATATGTGTGAGCTGGCCAGATGTAGGGGAGGAAGTCTAAGGGATTGGGGAACCAGAAGATCAGAAGATGGAAGGCACTATGGTCCCCATGTCATTGTATGGACTAATGCCAGCTGCTCAGTAGGACATCTGCTTTTGACTATTATGATGTGAACGAAATACAAACCTTGGTTATGTTTGAGCCATGCACAAGTTTGGGTCTCTGTGTTTCTGCAGCCTAATCTAATCTAACAAATACAGTTCTAAACCAAACTAATCCTGACTGTGAGCTCCATAAGAGCAGGGACCACATATACCTGGTTCACTGGTGCATCCTCAACCCCAGGCCCACCGCACAGTATAGGGTAAGTGTTCAGTAAGATGGGCTGATGAAGCCAACCATGCTTTATTTGGCACTTGTTAGGTGCCAGGCATTTTTATATACTATACATTATTTTATTTCATTTAATACCATGAAAGTTCTTTCCATATAGGCCTTTTATGCATTGTTGTTTCATTTCATGTAATAGGCGCTCTATAAGGAATTTCCTATTCTTATCCTATTTTCCATATAAGAAAAATGAGGCTTAGAAAACTCATAGCCAGTATGATACTATGAGGTACAGTTGCACGTTGCTTAGTGATAGGGATTCACTCTGAGAAAGGTAGTAGTAATGATTTTGTCATTGCGCAAACATTGTAAAGTTGACTTACACAAAACTAGATGGTATAGCCTACTGCACGCTAAGCTTATATCTCTATCTCTACTTCTGTCTCTATCTCTTCATATATATATGATAACTTGTTGCTTCTAAGGGCATCCTGGACAAAGATTAAATTAAGCACAAGGGAGTGTGATATAGTCAGAGATACAGTAAACACAAAATATATGAGACTGATGCTAACATACTGTTTTATAGTAAGCCTGTGTTTTGATTGGGAGAAGTTCACTCTAAAATAATTTCTAAAAGTGGTATTGTAAATACAGAAATAATAAACACAAACCATAGTTGTTTGTTACCATTAGCAAGTATTGTGTAGTATATGTAGTTATATATGACATGCTTTCACATGCCTGGCAGTGCAGTAGATTTTTTCATATCAGCATCACCATAAACATCTGAGCAATGTGCTGTGATTACATTATGACAGCTACAACATCTCTAGGCGATAGGAATTTTGAGCTCCATTATGTACTCGTGGGATCACCCTCCTATATGTGGTCTGTGATCGAGGTAAGTGCCATTATGCACTACATGATTGTACATATTTCAGTTTCCGTTCACGGTTCCTGGCTCACAGATCCTACAATCTTTGCAATTTCCTAAATGACTTACGGCAGTAAGTATATTTTGTATGAAAACATTTGGCCCTTTGTCCTTGATTCCTGAAGCAGCTGCAGAATAACTTCCGAGTGATAAAGGTGGCAGGAGGTCTTTTATTTTTTTTACAAGCTCTTTCTAACATGCCTGACCTTCTGTAAATGAGATGATGTGTGGTAAAGACTCTAGATAAATACAGGATGGGGGCTGGTTGCTAAGGATCCGGCCACTGTGCTCAAAGGGCTGGAACAGCCAGGCCCACTCCTCAACCTCCTGGCGGAGGAGAGAGGTGGGAGGTTAATTTGGCTCCCAATGCAATGGCTTCACAACCCTACCTACAGAAAGGAGCTTCCATAACATCCAAAAGGTCAGGGATTGGGCAGCAGTGGATAGCTGGACACATGGGGAGCTCGGAAGGGTGGTACTGCTAGAGAAAGCACGGGAATTCCTGCCCTTCCCCCCATGTTTGTCCCATTCATCACTTCATCTAATGTTCATCGGTAGCCTTCATAACATACTTTAAAAGAAATTAGCAAAGTTAAGCATTTCCCTAAGCTTCATGTGCAAGCTAATCAGACCGGAAGCGGTGATGTGGGAACCATGACTGACAGATAAATCGAGACGGAGCTTGTGACCCGCCACTGACAGAGCGGAGCACAGTCTTAGGCACTGAGCACTAAGCCTGTGGGATTGGACGCTGTCTCCAGGTAGACAGAGTCAGAATGAAATTAAATTAGATGACGCCCAGCTGGTGGCTGCTGCAGAACTGATTGCTTGGTGGGTGGCAAAACCCCACACACATCTGGTCCCGGAAGTCTGCTGTGCTGAGTGCTGAGTGAGAGTATCGGAGATACAGCCTTGTGTCTTCCTATAGCTTCAAGCTGGTATCCAAATTTAAGCAGGGTGACCCAGAGTGAGCCCCTGAAACACTGACACATGACCAGATGCACACTCATCTTAACATTTTAACTCAGGTCCTTTTGCCCGCCACACATCTCCTCAACCTCTCCTCTTCATTTACTGAAGCTCTGTCTTCTCCAACCTCCCCAGGACCCGTCAATCATTCTACCCTTTAATTAGCCTGGCAGAAGTTTCATCTGTATCATTCCTAGCACAGGGATTTCACAAATCTGTCCCTCCCTAAGAGGAACTTGCTGTGAGGGGAGCATCTTAATTATGCATCTCAGTGTTCCAGGGAGCACAGGAAAAGTTTGAGAGACACTCCGCCATGGCCATCATGTGTGGGGCACTTAGGCACTGAAGATGAACATATAAGTAAGATGGAGCCAGCCCTTTTTCTTGGAAAGCTCTCAGTCTCATCAGGGTACACAGAAATTTAAAAAAAACCCGGCAACAGTGAAACCTCTGCATCAGTGGGGGCAGGAGAAAAGTGAGAACCCAGTTCTTCCTGGAGGAGGAAAGAAAGGAGTGTAGGGCAGGTGGGCTTTGAGCTGAGCTTCTGAAGGATGAAGAGGAGTTTTCAAAAGTTTGTAAGGGGCATCCTAACTAGCAGGGAAAGCACAAATGCGCGAGGATGCAGGAGTTGTTCCAGATTAGGGAGGTATTGAATTGCTAAATGCAGGGTGCCTTCCCGGACCCATTTATGTATTGCACAGCTACTGAAAAAAACCTAGCATGTGTCAGGCATTGTGCTAACTGAAGAGGATTCAAAGGTAAACAAAACAGATACATGATCTCCACCCTTGTGGAGCTTAAAATCCACTAGGGATGGCAGCTGATCACAGAGCTCTAACAAGCATGTATGAGAGGAGAGGAGGAAGCAAAACCCAAGCATGTGAGGGAGGAGTTGGGGATGGAAGGCTAGTTCAGATTGCAAGAGACGCCTGCCATCATGCCAGGGACGGGGCCCCTCAGTCTGTCACCACGTCCTGCTTCTCCCACCTCTTTGATTGCTTTCAGTTTTGTCCAGTTCTCTCACCACCCCTATACTCAGTACAGGCCACTGCCTTTTCCTTAAATGGACATGACAGTTGTCTAAAACAGGAGTCCCTGACTCAGGGCCGCAGGTACAGGTCCCTACCCTCGTAGGCCCTGGTCTACATAGCAAGAAATGGACACTGAAGCTTCATCTCCATTTACGGCTGCTCCCCAAAGCTCTCATTGTGGCCTGGCAGATCAGAGGAGCGAGAACCCTACTGCGAACTGCACAGGGCAGGGATCTAGTTCATGTGCTCCTGTGAATCATCCCCAACCTCCAACCCCTCCTCGTGAAAAAAAATTTCTTCCACAAACTTGTCCCTGGTACCAAAAGGGTTGGGGATTGTTTTTTTTAAAGGATCACCCCACTCTGCTCCCACCCATTGTTCCCAATGCAAACAATGATCTTTTAAGAGTGAAAATCTCACTGTGTTATGTCCTGTGCTGGAGAGAATTCTAAGCTGATCTCTACCCCCTGGTATTACTCTGGTTGTGGTGTTACATTACACAGAAAAAGGGATTTTGCAGTCATTAAGGTAGCTAATCAGTTGACCTGAAAATGAAGTATTCAAGTGGGTTTGCCTAATGAAGCAAGCTGTTTGTTTACTTGTTTGTTTTGCAGTACTGTGGCTTAAAGGTAGGGCCTTCACTCTGAGCTCATCCCCAGCATCTTCAAAAAATTTTTCATTTTATTTTGAGACAGGATCTCTCTAAATCGCCCTGACTGGGCTCAAACTCGCCATCTTCCGCTTGACTCCCCAAATGCTTACACATTCCTAGAGGGATTACCAGTGGGAGCCATCAGACCTGGCAGAGCAAGCCTTTTAAAGATAAAGTTTTCTCCAGCCAGAAGCAGGAAGAGAACGTTAGGGAGACTGGATGCAAAGGAGGACTGAATGAACTTGACCTGCCTTTGCTGATTTAAAATGGGAAGGGCCCAAGGGAAGGCCTGTAAATGCCCTTAGAAGACGAGACTCTGCTGACAGCCACAAGGAAATGAGGAATTCAGTCCTACAATGGAAAGGAACTGTATTCTAAACCAATATGAATGAGTTTTAAAGTGAATTTTCCCCTCCGACTCAACAGCCAACATCTTGCCTTTGGCTCGGGATAAGCTGAGCGGGCCAAGCAAGACTTGTGACAAACAGAATGGTGAAATCATGTATGAGTGTTGTCTCCAGCCACCAAGTTTGTGGTTTACAAGATATCAGCAGTAAAGTAATATACCTCCCAGGTTTCCTGCTCTCCCATAAAACCACTGTGGACTTACCAGGTCCAGGCATTTAACCCTTGCAACAGTCCTATTAGGCAAGTATTTTTATTACCACCAATTCATAGGTGAAATAACCGAGGCTGAGAGAGAGTAAACACTTTTTCTGAGATCGTAGCTACGTCAGCAGCCTGTCTGACTCTAGCATGTGTACTCGTCACTTCTTATCCTTGGGATAAATTCAGATACAGCCGCTGCCTCATCTGGGTCCTGTTCAACCATCCAGCTTTTGTTGGGCACCCAGCTCACATAAACTCCTTACAGGCCCAGCAACTGCCCTCCTCTCCCCTCCCTGGGAATGCACATTGGCTCCTCCCCACCGGGAATGTGTTCCGAATGTGTTCTGCCCTCCGCTCGTCAATTTTCCCCTCCACAGGTGGTGCTTTATGTAGGCCAAGGGTCTAGGCTGGAGGGAAACCTTGAGAGGTCACTCCCAGTTCTCCGCAGGTTGCGGTCTGCCCAAGATGCAAGGCCCAAGGCATACTTTTAGATACATTGTCCATGCTGGATTACAATAAATTTTCTCTTTTTTTTTCTATTGTTGGTCTTCTATTGTTATTTTATTTATATACAGGGTTTCTAACAGATGAGAAATCATGTGACATTTAAGCTCATGTATCTGATTTACTTCAGTTAACATTATGGTCCCAAGGAACTGTAAGAGTTTTATGTGACATATCCTCGTGGCTCCTAGTGACCCCTTGACTGTCCCCAATGGGGCTGGACACCAGGACAGTATCTGTGTAAGCACCCCTAGCATCTCCTCTCCTTCCTTAGCAGAATTCGGGAGACAGTGTTTACTCATCTATGCTGTTCCCTAGAGGGTGAGCTCCTTGCAGGCCAGGAATGGGGACTTGTTCACCACCAAATCCCTAGTTCAGGTCGTGGAGCACAGCAGGAACCCAATAAACACCGAATGAATCAGTGAATCAACCCAAGAAGCAATGAGGAGCCATCCAAGGTCTGGAAGCAAGGAGAAAGCTTATCATATCTGTGTTTTTAGAACCAGCTCGGAGCAAGCCTTGCAAACCAGAGACTGCCCTCATTAGCAGCTAGGAAGGCAGGACGTCATGGTGGCTGTGGATTTTGTATGCTGTGAAATGTGGCTCTTATCTCATCTGGGCCACATCTGGTTACGAGGAAACGCCAGAAACCATCAAGGTAATGACCTCAGTTTCTCTTTAGGGAAGTGGGACGCTTAAAAGAGATGTAACTTGGGTCTAGGCCCCAAACTCTCCCTACGGTCTGGGGTTTCCCTGCCAAGAAGGGCGCGGGTAGAAGTGCTGTGGGGCCCCACAGGCACGACCTGCAGGAAACTGGGAGCGACCTCTCTAGGTTTCCCTCCAGCCTAGACCCTTAGCCTACATAAACTCAAGGAGCCCGCTAGTCCTTCTCTTCCTGCTTAAATATGCAAATATTTCTTCCCCTCACGGAATACTGGAAGTCCTAGCTCTACAGACAACGCGATTACAGCGTCTTGATTAGAGACCACTGGATGCCTCTGTCTCCCTAATTGTGCAAAGTGCACTCCTCAGCCGGCGATGCCCTGAAGGAGCAGGGCCAGGTCTGCGAGCTGCAGGGAAGGTGCGAACATCTGGTCAAGGTGCGTCCAGCCACCGCTAGAGGAAATGGGCGGGGCCAGCAGGCAGAGGGAGAAGCAGTTGAGCAGAGGCCCGCGGAGTCGCAAGCTCCAGGTCCTGCGGTGGAGACATCCCCGAGTCCCTATGGCACCGGCTCGCAGAGGAGCTCTGAATTGGACCCAGGCCGCCAGCAACCAGAGTAAGACTCAGGCCGGGCAAGGCGAGGCTGGGAGGGGCGAGTCTCCGGGCCGCGCCTCCAGGGCTCCAGGGCGCAGCTCTGGGCACCGGGGGCGGGAAGGGGTGGAGCCACGCGGGGAGGAGCAAAACCCGGAGGCCTCGGGCACCGTGGGCAGAGCCAGAGCGGCGGGAGCCCCAGCTCGGGCGCATTGCTTTGGGAGTGCCAGACGTCCCGGCCGAGGGCAGCGCCGGAGTCCGCCTTCTCTGTGCAGCCGGAGACAGAGGCCAGTGTCGCCGGGGACAGGACCACTGATTCTGCAATCCCGGGGCTGCCCCAGCAGGGCGGGCTGGACCTGCCGTTGGCGTCCGGATTGCGCCATGGATCCTGCGGAGAAGAAGATCTCCGTGTGGATCTGTCAGGAGGAGAAGCTGGTGTCCGGCCTCTCTCGCCGCACCACTTGCTCGGACGTCGTGCGCGTGCTCTTGGAGGACGGCTGCCGGCGGCGACCGAGGCAGCGGCGGGGCCAGCGACGAGCGGTGGCCGGTGACCCGCCCGGCCAGGAGGAATTGCCCGAACCCCCGGACGAAAACCGCGAGGATGACGACGATGCGCTGCCCCAGGGCATGCTGTATGGGCCCCCGCAGTGCTACTGCATCGTGGAGAAGTGGCGCGGTTTTGAGCGCATCCTGCCCAACAAGACGCGCATCTTGCGCCTCTGGGCCGCCTGGGGCGACGAGCAAGAGAATGTGCGCTTTGTGCTGGTGCGCAGCGAGGCGTCTCTGCCCAATGCGGGTCCGCGCAGCGCCGAAGCGCGGGTGGTGCTCAGCCGGGAGCGCCCCTGCTTGGCCCGCGGAGCCCCGGTCCGGCCCAGCCTGGCTATGACCCAGGAGAAGCAGCGGCGGGTGGTGCGCAAGGCCTTCCGCAAGCTGGCCAAGCTCAATCGGCGGCGCCAGCTGCAGCCGCCGTCGCCCTGTTCGTCCACGTCGTCGTCCACAACCTCGTCCTACTCGCCGCCTCCGCGCGCTCCAGAGAGCGCATCAGTGGAACGCATGGAGACGCTGGTGCACCTGGTGCTGTCGCAGGACCACACCATCCGCCAGCAGGTGCAGCGGCTCCGGGAGCTGGACCGCGAGATCGACCGCTACGAAGCCAAGGTGCACTTGGACCGCATGCGGCGGCACGGGGTCAACTACGTGCAGGACACTTACTTGGTGGGGGTGGGCGTCGAGCTGGACGGGTCCACCCCGGGAGAGGAGCCAGAGAAGGAGGCGACGGCGGCTGCACCTCTGGACGGCGAAGCGCAGACTGCAGCGCTCGAGGAGCTGGCCCAGCGCTGCGACGACTTGCTACAGCTGCAGGAGCAACGGACACAGCAGGAGGAGATGCTGGAGCGCCTATCCACCGAGATCCAGGAGGAGCTCAACCAGAGGTGGATGGAGCGGCGCAAGGAGGAGCTGGCGGCGCGCGAGGAGTCCCCGGAGCCCGACGGGGGCCCGGCCGGCGAGCTGCTGCTGGAGCAGGAGCGGGTTAGGACACAGCTCAGCACCAGCCTTTACATTGGGCTGCGGCTCAACACGGACCTGGAGGCCGTCAAGGCGGACTTGGATTACAGCCAGCAGCAGTGGGACAGCAGGGAGCGCGAGCTGCAGGGCCTTCTCCAGACTCTGCACGCTTTGGAACCGTCGGTGGGGCGGGATGGGGCTGCAGGTTCCTGCGCACCCACGCGGGAACCCGGGCCTAAGGCTTGTGCTGAGGTGTGGGTGGACCAGGCCCGCGGACTGGCCAAGAGCTGTCCTGGCAACGACGAGGACTCAGACACTGGGCTGAGCTCCATGCACAGCCAGGACTCCGACTCGGTGCCCGTGTGCGAATCCCTCGTGTAGGAGGTGCGAGGAGGGAGACGCGAACGGATCTTTCTGTTTTGCAGAGTGCCTTGGCTGGGGGCGCCCAGGGACTTGAACCAGGCTCCGGGGAGCCGGGAACTCCTTTGCGGCTGCAGCGTTCCGATCTGAGATCTGATCCGGGCAGTGGAGAGGGCTGGGGATGCTTGTCCGGCAGCAGGCAGCGGGGCGCCCCGGCTCGCTCCAGGGTGAGTGTGGGATGAGGAAGCTGGGCTCCATTCCAAGCTCTTTAGGACCCCCCACCATTGGAAAACAAACAGCCCTGGGAAATTGACGTGGTCCAAACCCATTTTCAAAACGGAAAAGAAAGCAAAACAGAAAAGTGTTACGGAGATTTCAACACTCCTCTGTATGGGAAGGACTGATGGCAGCTAGAATTATATTAGTTGGTGGCATAAAGTGCTCTTAAGAGAAACACTTGGATGAAAAGGAAATTCCTTGGATGTTAATTGTGACTGTGAACGTGTTAAAACTAGCCAAAGAGGACGCACTGGTGTTGGTCTCGGCCTTATTCAACATGTTTGATAAAACCCATAGACACCCAAATCCTGGCTGTTTACCTTTCCTCAGATTGGGGAATTACCCATCTACTGAATTATTTGCCTTTTATTTTCATTCAAAGGCTAAACTGTATCGAAGTCTAAATCTGTGTTTCTGCCTAGTAAATACAATATATGTTAAAATGGGATCCTTTTTCCAAAATTACCTTTTTTATTGTGACAGAAACCAAATGTAACCCATTTGAGATCTAAAATTCTGGCAAACATAATCCCTGGTTAAAATTTAATCTGGGCCCTTTGGGATCTGTCCTCTGAGAGGCAGGTGTGTTGTCCTTTAGTTCATACTGCTCCTTCATTGACTCAATCGCTGTTATTTCAGAAAAAATAAATAAAAAGGGAGTTGCAGAACTCACTTTCCACACTAAATTTGCTGTTTTAACGAGCACCCGGGTTTAAACTAAAACTTGAAAGCAGAGACCTTTGCATGGTGTTCAGCTTTTAAACGGAGCCCTGTAATTAAAACTAACCATGACCTCAACTCATTTTACCCAAACCCAAGTCTAACTTCAGTATCTTTGGTCAGAGGTGAGTTACTTGTTCAAACTGAAATTGAAGTAGTGTAAATGTCAAGCTTTACTAGATAGGGGTCAATAAGAAAAAAAAGAGTCTCATAATACACTTTGGGTGAACAAGTGGATTACCCTGAGGGCACAGGCACGGATAAAAGCATACGGAAGTGAGCTGAGGCCTTAACTACCCTTGTCTGGCACACACCTGTGCCCTTCTAGGGGACATGGAGTGGGACACTTTCTCAGAAGCTGACAATAGGGCTGGTCAGCACTTAGGGGAATTGTCACGGTTATTTCAGCTAGAACTTATCAGTGGTAGCGGCTTGCTGGCCCTGTGGAAGGAGGCTGCTGGCTGATCTTTCTCCAGAGCTCAGTACTTCTGAGGAATGCGGGATCTAATCTGTCCTGAGGAGGTATCAGCTATCGGGGGTGTGTGTGTGCAGTGCCGGCTTGGTGCACAAGTTGCAGTCAACCTAGCTGTCGACAGGCCGCCTACAGTTTCAGCACTACATGTGGAGATAACTTCAGAGGCCTTGCTTTGCCGAGACGCAGAACCTCTCTCTCTGTGTCTGTGCTGCCACAGGAGCCTGTCCTCCGGACCTCCTCAGGTTGCCAGTTGCACTGTCTCCTTTTGAGGGATGGCCCCACCTCGACTGCCACCGCTGTGGTATGATAGCATGGATACCCGTTTTCAGATTGTCGAATAAAACCAGAATCAAAAGGCCCTTTTCTAACTTGATGTTTTCAAAAACCTTATTTGACATAATGATTTTTTTAAAAAGTTACATCTGATTCAGAAACATCCACGTATTTGGTCTTGAGCGTGACAATGCGGAAGAAACCCACTGTGTTCAATTGTTCGGTCCCATCAAAACAAAGCCAACAATAGTTTTCATTTTGAGGCTGAGGTAAAATCTTAAGTTGTGTATGACAAATGCCACTTGTCTGAAAGGCTTCTGCTGGCAATGGGCTGATCTGGTGGTTTTTAAATTATTGTGCTTTTTTTTTTCCCCTCCAGGGTGGGAGGAGAGGTGGTTCTTGGATGTTTATTAAGTCAGAAAGACGGCAGAAGCTGGCAGAAGAGGTTGCCTGGCAGAAAGGAGCTGTTTTCCTTTTCACTGTTATTATTTTAAACTTTGATGGGCTGCTGACGTCAGCAAATATGCTTGAAGCCTGTAACGCAAACAAGCCACATCACAGAGAGAAGGCCCTTGGGGTGTTCTGTGCTCTGCTTCTAGAACCTTCCCTGTCCTGACCACCCGACGCTGTTTGCCCTCAACTCCTCAGGCAGCCTGGGGAGGCTTTATTTCTAACAAAGGGCAGCCCAGGATGCCCATTTTTGCTTTGATCCCAATCAATTATATTCCTAAAAGGCATTCTCTGTGTAGGTAGGAGAGAGAAGGATGGGGGAAGGGGAAGGAGACAATAGTTCCTTTTAGGAAGAGCTGCTGCTAGCCTGGGAAAGGTACGGTGCCAGTGCAGGGACATGCTTAGTAAACGTCAGTGCGTTTCAACTTTTGTTCGTCTGTACAGTCAGTACTGTATGAGGCCCACGTAGCACTGGGTGCCTGGCTTCAGAATGTCAGGACCCTGGGGAAAAGTGACTTCACGTCTCTCCAAGTTTCCAGGGAGGAAACAGCAAGCTTGAGGACAAGAGGGAACTCATAGCTAGGCTCCTCACCTGCCAGCTCCATTCTGTTTTTGGAATTGAAATAATCATTGTATTTTTAATATCTGAATTTTTCTGTTCTCAGCCATCTCCCAAACCTAAAAATTCTATATGGTGTCTCTAGGTTTGTTTACTTCCTTATATAGTATGTTTTTACTGTTAATTATGTTCACTGATTAGAAAAGTCCTTAGGATTAACCTGAAAGTAATATGAATACAGAGAAAGAAAAGTCACTCTACATCTTTTACCAACGAAAACCTGACACTATGACAATTTGGTATATTTCCTTTGGAACTTATTGAACTCTGCAATACTGAACTTTTGGAAACAGATCTATTCATCTGGTGAATATACCCATATTTTATAAAATTGCTCAGCTCATGTTACTAGGTTGTTCCCCGTATTCTTTTAACTATTACAAAACAACACCATGTTAAACTTACTTTGCATGTATCTGTTTCCTAAATATACTTCCTCCCTCTCTATAGTAAAACAGATTCCCAGAAAGAGTATTCTCCGGTCAGAGAGGACAAATAATTAGAGGCTAATACTTATGTGCTAAGTTGCTTTTCCAAAGGGTTATTCCAATTACAATAAGCTATGTATGACAATGGCTGTTTTGCCATAATTCAGCTTTCATTAGATATTATATTTTGCTTAGAGGCTATTTCAATCAAAATTAATTAATCAGAGCATAGATGGTGGTGCACACCTGCAATCCTAGCACTTAAGAGGATGAGGCAGCAGGATCTCAAGTTTGAGCTTGGCCCAAACGGAGAGTTCTGGGACTCTCATAGAGGGACCTTGTCTCAAAACAAACAAAATCAAATTCATTGTGGGATTAGGAAGCTAGGACTAACAATTGATATCCTAAAATATCCTTACAACAGCAAGGGTGAGTCATCAGATCAAAATTGTTGAAGGCACGTGATACTTTCTCAGATTTTCCCCCTTTTGGAACACCCATTTAAGATGTTCACAGTTTTGTCCTCCTATCAGAATTGGCCAGTAGTCTAAGAGCAGGAAGGGCAAAACCCCACCTATGCAGGATAAAGGAGATAAGAACTAGGACAACTAGATTTTTTAGAAAGAATTATCTTTTTTATCTGGAGTCTAGTGGAAAGGTTATTCTGAGAAGGTGATGCCATAAAACATGTTTGATTTTTTTGCTTCTCCTGACTCACCTCTATCAAAAATTATAGCTAAATAAAATAAATATCATGAGCCCAGTTGTTGAACAGCCTCAGCCAGTTGAGATTTTCTAGGATTTTTTTTTTCTAGAGATGACACTGGATTTGAGACTATTCTTAAGTTCTTGAATAGGCAATATTTGGTCACAACAGTCTAAAATCTCCAGAGTGCAGTATCTGACAGATTTGCTTCCCTGCACAGAAAGGAAGGAGGGGAGAAGGAACCCACTTTCCAAATGCCAGGTCCTGCAGTACGTGTCCACAGGTGCATTCCCTCTGCATTCATCTTAAGAGCTGGAACTTCCCCCTTTTATTAGTATCTGTTTATGGCACATAAGAAATATATTCACAGCAGGGCACTGGCACATGTACCGATCACATCTTGACCCTTTTTATTTCTCCTTCCTTTCCCTTCTCATCTCCCCCATCCCAATTCCTCTTCCCAGCAAGATGGAACTTGTTAACATCCAATTTTTACAGACAAATAAACTAAATTCCCAAGCTGCTAAGTAGGAGAGGCAGGATTCCAACCCAAACCTGACCTTCACACCGGTGCCCTGGGCGCCACACACCGAACACAAACACATGTGGTGTTTTGCACACCTGGAAAAAGAACCCTCACAGGCTCCAGAGTGTTGGCATCTGAAAGGCTTAGAATGATCACCATCCTGTCCAAGTGTCTCCCTCAGGGAGATGGAGTGGTTCTCCCCAAACCCCAGAGCTAGTAATTATCTACAAGGTGAGGACTTAGCAACAGGCAGGGGAAGAGAAATCCCTGTGTGACTATCTGGCTGTCTGTGAGAGATGAATTCTTTGCCAATAGAAAAAAAAAACTCTCAAAAATTTAAAACCCTACATATTATCATGGAGGTTTTAACCGAACAACCTCTGTGATACAGAGCACAGGTGCACCATCAACAGCGTGGAGTCCTTGACCACCAGGGCAGGCAGCTGTGTGCTTGTGACAGTCACGTCTGGAAGGTGGTACCTGTGTGTCTGTGCTCAAGCCTTCTTTCTGGCAAGTCCTTGGGTGCAGGAAAGTCAAGGAAGAGTAACTCCCTGGAGGGAGGGAGGGACGGCCCTCCCAAGGACCATGGTGCCATGGGATCAGGACATCTTTGGCCATGTTGTGCCCATGGCAACAGGGGATGCTTTAAAGGACCACTGTCTCAGCCTCTCCCTTATGCCTACCTGTGCACATCTTTCAGACATTTTTAGGATGTCCCGTGACTTTCAGGATAACCTCCACATTTCTTAGCAGGATTTCTAAAGTTATTAGTTATCCAGCTCCAGATCAAGTCCAGTCCACAAACCTCTACTAAAGACTACAGAATTAAGTTGATTCTATTTTTTCATTCAGACCACACTCCCACCCTTCTTTTTGAAAGGATCCTCTTGTATCTTATTTTACTTGTGTCATGTCAAGGTAGGGAGTACATGGTGGAAAAACCATTCACCTAATGACTTGGAGGTAGAAGAGAGAAAGGAAGAGGAGGAAACCAGAATCCCCTCTGAGGTCACTACCCCAATGACCTAAGAACCTCCCACTAGGTCCTGCTTCAAATAGTAACTACCCTCTCCCATTAGCACCACACTGAGAAGCAAACCTTTACCACAGGAAAATCTGGGGACTCTCCAGGTATAAATGATAGCAAGTAGTATTATCATCTTAAAGTGTTAAGTCTTCCAATCCATAGTCAATGGGATAGCTCTCCATTTATTTGTCTTTAATTTCTTTTAGTAGTGTTCTGTAGTTTTTCCATGTCTCTTTGTTAAAGTATTTTATTTTATTTCCCTTGATGCTAGATCAAATGGTGTTGTTTTTTAAATTTCTTTTTCTTGTTATTCATTGTTAATGTGTAGAATTTTTGTGTTCTTTATGTGTTTATTTTGTATCCTGCAATTCTTCTGAACTTGTCAATTAGTTCTAAGAGTTTCTGCATGTATGTAGGTACATGTGTAATCTTTATAATGTTCTACATCTAAGACATTGTCATTTGCAAATAGAGATGTTACTTTTTCCTTTACAATTTAAATCCTGTTTATTTCATTTTCTTGCCTAATTTCTCTGACATGTGACTTTCAATCCTATGTTGAATAGAAGTGCTGAAAGCAAGAATTCTTGTTTCTGAGCTTAGAGGAAAAGCTTTTTACTCTTTCATCATTGAGATTAATGTTAGCTATGTATGTATTTTGTTAATACATAGCCTGGATCATGTTGAAGAAGTTACTTTCCACATCAAGAAAGGGTGCTGCATTTTGCTGGTTGCCTCTTTTGCATCAACTGAGATGGTTGTGTGGTTTCCCTTCACTTTGTTAATGTGGTATATTACATTAATTGATTTTCATATGCTGGACCACCTTTGCAATCAAGAATAAATTCTTCCTGGTCACGGCATATAATCCTGTTAATATATTGCCAAATTCAGCTTGCTAGTATTTTTTGAAGATTTTGCATCTGTATGCATAAGAAATGTGTTTGTCTAATTTTCTCTTCTTTTAGTATCTTTTTATGACTTTGGTACAGGATATTGCTGATATGTAATGAGTTAAGAATTGTTCCTTCCTCTTCAATTTTTTTTTTAAAGTTTGAGAAGAATTGGTGTTAATTCTCCGTTAAATGTTTGGTAAAAACCACCTGATTCATAACAGTTTTTTATTAGGAGGTTTTAAATTACTAATTCAACTCTTTAAAAAACTAATTATATAAAGTATATTCAGATATTTGGTTTTTTCATTATACAAATTTGGTACATTTTATATGGGAATTCGAATAGTTCATCTATGTTGTCAGTATGGTGACATACAATTGTTCACAGTATCCTCGTAAAATCATTTTTATTTCCATACAGTGAGTGATAACATCCCCACTTTTGTTTCTGATTTTAATATTTCAAGTCTTCTCTCTTTTTCCTCTTAATCTACGTAGCTAAAGATTTATCAGATGTGTTGATCTTTTCAAAGAATCACTTTTAGGTTCATTGATGTTTTTCCTTTTGTTTTTCTATCCTCTATTTTATTTACTTACGGTCTAATCTGGATTATTGCCTTCCACAAGCTCTGAGTTTAGTTTGCTCTTCTTTCCCTAGATCCTTAAATTGTAAAATTAGGTTCCTGATTTCACATCTTTTTCTTTTTCTTCAGAGTTGGGAGTGAAACCAAGGGCCTCATTCATGCTACGCAAGTGCTCTACTCTTGAGCTACACTCTCATCCCAGTTTTGTTTTAATATGTATGTTTTTACAGCTATAAATTTCACACCTAGCACTGCTTTTGTCTGTGTTTTGTCTCCAGACTTTGTGATTTCCTTTGTTATTATTATTGATATTGGAAATTGAACTCAGGACCTGTGCTTGCCAGGCAGGTGCTTGTGCCACTAAGCTATATCCAGGCCCACATGTTATTTTTTCTGATCCATTTGTTAAGAGTATGTTAATTCTCACATATGAGTTTTCTAGTTTTCTTTGTTATTGGTGTTTGCTTATTCCATCATGATTAGAAAAGATAATTTATATCATTTCAATTTTTTAAATAATTACTTGTTTTGTGGCCTAACATATCATCCATCCTGGTGAATATTTCACTTATGCTTGCAAAAGAATGTGTATTTACCACTTCGAAGATATCAATATGCAAAGCAGCAACTATTGGTG